>VXBL01007874.1:196907-247810 GCA_013400195.1 Aramus guarauna
AGCAGAAGTGCAAGAAGTTATCGAAAAGCAGCACCTCGCCACGGGGGTTGTAACCTGCAAAGCTCCAGTTAACTGCAATGAAAGGATTTTATTTTGTTTTTTAAAAAGTAGCCGCTAGCACAGAACACTGTTGTAGGAATGTTGTAGGTCCTTCCCTTCCCGGAGCAACTTTCATCCCTCGATCTGCTTGACAAATGTTCGTTAATTCCCTTTCCGACAGGTGAGTGCAGTATGAACCCATTTGACAGATGGGTTCATGGGAACAAAGAGCAGTGAAGTGACTTCTCCAAGACCACAAATCTCAGCGAGCATGACATTTATTTATTGTGTCGGGCAGATGGCGATGCTGAATTATGAAAGAAGTTACCTGGAGTTTAGTTACGCGTCTGTCCAGGGATACAGGAGACCTTCAGCCTCAGTCCCAGCCATGGCACTGGAGCATCTCTGGGTGCGGATTCGGTTGGTCCAGGGTGGGATTAGCCCTGCACACCCGTCTCCTACAGCACCTATGAGCGTGTCAAACCCCGGCGCTCATTCCCTTCTGCCCAGAAAGGGCCATGCCTGCTGGACTCTGAAGCAGGAATACGTATGAATCCAATGCAGGACTAGGCTAAAGCTGTGATTGGATGCTAATGGTATTGGAAATTGCAAAGAAAGCTCATTACTTTTCTTAAACGTGTGTTGTGTCTTTATATGCTCCCCAATAATTGAGCGAACTCTTTCAAAACAAAATCTGGTGAACTTTAAAAAAAAAAAAAATCTTAAGTGGTTTCAGACACTATTCCCATGCTTCCAACACTGGCCAATTTTTGTGGGTTTGCAACCACATTTTCCCTTTTTTTTTTTTTGGCAAATATTTTCATTCCAGGGTTGCTGTGGGAAGGACTCCCTGCCCAAAGCCGCCAGTAGTAAAGCTGAGCAAAAGGGCCAACTGCTGTCAAATGCAGAACATAAACAGTGGAAAACTAGAGGCAGAGTTTTCTTCTGTCTTTTTTTGGCATAATTACTTGAGGCACTTTTTGTAGCAGTAATACTTTTACGACAGGCCAATAGGTGTCATTCTTAATTCTTTTCCTGTTGATGGTGTCTCTTTAATGTGATTAAGAACCACTAATGTGCTGATTCGCCAGCATCTTGTTTTCTGCTCCTAGTCCACAGTGGGGCTTCATTTCTGCTCCCAACTTGGCTATCTTGGTTTTCGCAGTCATTTTCCTTTTTTTTTTTTTTTAATGTTCCAGAAGATACGTTTCCTTTCTACGTGTAATTACAGGCTAAAGTTTATTTTAAGGAGACTTAATACAAGCCAAGGGACTGATTCTCATTTGCGCTTGAGCCTTGTTGCATGGGTCCAGTAACACAATGGAGCGTGAAAGTGAGTAAATATAAACAGAATTCACAGTGGCACACTTTACAGCCTTTTTGTGCCCTGTGACTCTCATAAAGGAACCTCACATTTAATAAGCCATCTGGTGCCTGGTATTCTTGTTCTCTTTCTTTACGTCTTCATTTCATAATAATGCGACTTAAAAAGCTATGTAGGAGGTGCCAGAGAAGTCCATGATAACCCACTTGTAAGGAGGAAAGGATGAGCACGATGAACTTAAAAGGGAGGAGGAGAAAAACATGGAAAGGTTGCCAAGATGCAATCTGGGGGAGAATAACTCTGAATTTTGTATAAAACCAGAGATTCCAGGTCACAACAATCATATAATTTTGATTTCCTGTGAAGGTATCTTTGGGCTAGGTTTTTAGCATGCTAGTGATGCAGAAGACGCCTCTAGATGCCTATAGGCGTTTTCAGTACCACCTGGACCCTGAAACTCTCTGAATCAGCATTTCAGTTAGCTGAACTATGTATAATTTAGCTCCTGAGGCTTGTGGTGTTCTCAAAAAAAAAAAAAGGATTGTATAGCCATAACCAATGAGAGTGAGGGTTGTGATGCTATTCCTTGCAGTCTGTCTTTTGTTTTGTCACCGTGTTATTGCTGGTATTCAGAGTAACCGATAAATAAAAATATGATGCCACTTTGATGCAAGATTTCCTGTAAAATATTTTAGAACAGAGTGAGTGAGTGAGTCTGAATATTTTCTGCAGGTCAAATTGTCCCCACAAAGAGAAAGTTTTGCTGCCATGCTCAACAGGTGGGCTGGTTAGAAGAAGGTGGTCCAGCAAGTGACTCTGTCATCCAGCAACACTGAATCACCTAAAGGTGTGAGGAAAAGCAAACCCCTCCAGATGCAACCCTATGAATTGCCTCAGCTATGTGCTGTGTGTAGATGCTGAACTAAATAATTCAACCGTGATCCTAGGTCAGCTGAGGTGGAAATTAGTGGCTGTGTGCTTTTGTAGTGACACAAAGCAACCGTGAGCAAAACTGGGTGAGCTTGGAAAACACATACTCAGATGATGAGGTTAATATTTTTTTTAATTGAGCAGCCATGGCCAAGCACTGTGGTCCATCAGTTTGGCAGCAGCCCACTCCTCCCGCTGCAAAGAGGTTCTCAGGCGTCAGGGTTTTTCCAGGAAAAGCCTCCCCGTATGTGCAGCCTCACTGACTGCTCTAACTTTTTAACCAAGAGCTGAATCCTCGAATTACGTTTGTTTTTGTTTGGAGAGGCCAAAATTCCTTTTGCAGGTTCCTCTGGAGATGCGTGAGTCACTGGTGAGACTCAGTTCCTGAACTGCCTCAGTGCAGAGCTGACCGTCCACAGAGAACTGTAGATGCAGCTGAATACATAGGTGTTATAACCCTGGTCTTTATTACTGTGAAGGAGTTCTCTTGGGGGGGGGAGAGATGAAATCAAGCCATTTCCGAACGAAATGTATGCACTAATGGCACACGAGACCTTTCATAGTGTGTTTGTTGCTACAGCCAAAGTTTTTAATCTTCTGCAGACATGGAAGTTATTGGAAGCCTTACTTGCTTATTGCCTTGCAGTGCTATGCAAAAAAGTCTCTTTAAAGGCTCAACGATCAAGTTACTCACTTAGGTTTTTCCTTCGTGCTAGATCATCTTATTCTGTGCTACTGCTGACAGATTCACACTGGAGTCTAAAACGTGGTGCAGCTTGAAAAGAGGTTGTAAAAACATGGTAGGACAACACGGGGTTAACTTTCCCTGGGGAGCAAACTAGCTATTATTTATAAAAGGGCAGGGTCTGATTTTCATTTATGTGGAAACTCCTGTGTATAGCTCTGGTAGTCAAAAGAAGCCACAATTTAAACAAAGAATCAGGATGTTAACAGTCATAATCACTTCATACGTATAAACAATTACAACAGGTTTAGCACGAGCCATGAATTGCCAAGCTGCAACATCCAGCTCTTAAGTTTGACGCAAAGACTAGAAGTAACCAAATGGTTATTGCTAACCCCAAGTATTAAGAAATCGTGGGCCAGGCCTCCAAAATCTTGAGGCTGTTCTTAAAATGTTGTGATTTGAAAGTGCTCATTTGATATTTTAAAGAAGGTTCATTTGAGTTCACTTCATGTACCTTCTGCCTTTTTAGGCCATAGAAATCACAAAGTGCAAACTTTTTTTTTTTTTTTTGTAAACAGAAGCTGAGATTTGGTTGTATATTTATAGGACTGCGTGGCCCATGACTCTAAGATGGCATGAAGTATCACGAGACATGTGGTATGTGCCTTTGAGAGCTGGCAAGACTGTAAAGAACTTATTTTTATTGCCAGCCTGGTTGAGAGATGACCGGTTATATGGAAAGAGTAGAACCTACTCAGTAAGGCAGGGCTCTTTTCATAACAAGACATTTCACTGTGTTTATGCTTGTAAAATGCAACAAGCAGCAAAGAAAATGTAGGTTAAGTGAGGTTCATAGCAAGACAGTTACAATTTTCATCTTAAAGGTGCAGCTTAGGTGATGTTAAGTAGTGTTTTCTTTTGATGAGCGTGGAATTGCATCCGTGGCAGGTACTCACCACTGAACAGGAAGGCGACATGCAAGCCTTACGTTAAGCATTGAAACATCTGTCTTTCCCTGAATGTTAGTTAGGCTTCAGAGAGACCCTTCTCTTTCCTTGTTTAAGCATAACCCACTGTTCATAGCACAGTAAAAAGCTGCACGGCACTTCGGGGAAAAGAGCTGCTGTGGAAAAAGAGTCTCAAACCAATTTTGCAGTATTACACAACTTTGCGTAGCAGACTGCCTAAGACAGTCCCATGCACAAAGTCTTCAAAAGGAAGATCTTTCAAAGTGCGCTTTAGCTTGTGCTGCGTGCTGCCCGTGTGTGCAAGAAGCGTTGTTGCCCGAGTGCTTCCACCATCGCTCACCAGCTCGGTTTCAAACCACCTCACAGCGGCAGAAAGAGCATCAATTCTGGGAGAGGCTTCTCAGAGCCAGGCTGGGGAACTTGGCATCTCCGAAGCAAGAGTAAGACGAGAGAAATATCCCAAATGGATTTAAATGTGCCTGCCCAGGAAGAGAAGATTTGGGTCTGGGAGGAGTAAACCTCAAAACAGGGAGGGGGAGGGATAAAGTGTCAGGATGTTGTGAGTGCCCAAATGTCTCTCCTTGGCTCTGTGTCTATATTTTGCGTCTTTTCTTCTGCATCGTCAAGACAATTACACATCAAGTGCCAGCTCCAGGGTCACAGCACACTTACACTAGTGCCAGGAAGGCAGAGAGAAGCTTTAGCTCTTCCTGAGGGCTTCATTGCAGCGGATGATGCAGAAGAAGAGAAAACCCAGTGTGACTTTTCCAGGTCTGAGCAGGGCTGATGTCAAACGAGAACACCTTGATTTTTAAAACGTGCGTGCACAAGGTGTGCGTACCCTTCATTGCTGGTGCAGTCATAAGGCGTTTTCTCTTCTGGATCGTTTCCCTTCTTTCTGATGCATCATGTTAATAAAATCAAGGTTCTTCCTCAGACGCGTGGCTTCTGAAACAGCCTGCAGTGCCCGTCCCCGGTGCGGGTCTGAATTGCAGGAGGCCCGGTATACTTCAGCAGGTGTTTACAACATGTCACCTTATAAAATCACGTGGAAAGGCCGATGTGAATTCCTGTTAATGCCTTTTCTTTCTTGTGTTGCTGTTGGCTTTCAGCACGTGTGGAGCGAAAGTGAGGACTGCTTACCTTTTCTGCAGCTCGCACAGGATTACATCTCCTCCTGTGGGAAAAAGACACTCCATGAAATACTGGAAAAAGTCTTCAAATCCTTCAGACCCGTAAGTGCCTCTTTTGTGCCTCCAAACATTGACAGTTACCTGTGGCTTTTAATAGCATAGCACTGGACGGGGCAAAGTGGTTTTTCTTCTGCAGGGACTTACATCTCCAGCCAGCTGCCTGAGCGCAGGGGTGTTAGCACGTAAGCTACTATCAGGCAATTGGGAATGGTTTCTTGGAAGCCAGCTGCCTTTTTATTTCCATCTCTGCGTTTGAGAGGATGACATTCCCGCGCGGGGTGGGAGGCCAACTGGTGCGGCAGCCGGTGGCAGCGGCTCCCCAGCTACGCAGGCGCTCGCGTCCTGCTGATGCAGCGCTGACTCCGAGGAACGGGATGCGAGTCAGCGCCGCGGTACTTTGGGGCAGAGTTGTTTCCTGGCACTGGAATTTGGGAGCTTTTGCAAGGATCTGAGTAGCAAGAGTAAACCTCTGGGAAGCTGGAAGTACGGTCTCTCCTCAGAGTGGTTTGTTTTATTTTAGGGTTGGCTTTTTTCCCCCCCCCTAAGTGGTCCAGATTTTGCTGTTAGGATGGTTGCCACTTGGTATTTGCAAATGCCAGTTTGGTCACTGCTTGAGAAGAAGTTGGAGCAGAAGCTGAGTTTTGTGGGGAAAGGGCTTGTATTTTTCTGTTTTGCTGCTACTCAGCTTTCTCTGTCCCTGTTTAACACTGAGATTTGGGTCAAAGACTGGGTTTCTTCAGGGTGAGGTGACTTAGGCTGCCGTTCTTCTTCATTTTTGCCAAATCCTCCCTTTGCACAGCCTCTCCTTTTGAGTGCCTGGGGCTGGGTAAGGAGCTGGAGTGGACGTTCATTTCCAGATCCATGCTCCTGTGATGTCCATGGGAAAGCTGACCAATGGACGTTTTTATCCTAAACTGAAAACGCAGACCTTTTTCCTGTCTCTCTTTTTCTGGCTGACTAATCAAGAAGACTGAAAATGTATCCCAAGTATTTAGAGCAAAAGGGAGGAGCTGGAGCGCCGATATGAAAACACTGGCCCTCCCTGTGTTACACCCTTGCATTGCCTTGCCACGGACCGCCACAGCTGGTCGACATAAAAGAGCATCGTTTTAAAGAATCCTTTGAGAGACTGGAAATAAATAGAACAGATGCACACTTTTCTTAGAAAGGACTGGAAATCTAATCCGTCAGTACAGCTGCTTGTAATTGTGAAAACATACAAAAATATAAATATGTTTCCCAGAACGGTATTCGGCTCTTGGATCTTCATAGCTGTTTTCTCCCGCTCAGAAAAGCTGTGTCTTTGAGGAGAAACTTCCATCGGTTTAACTAAAAAAAAAACACTTCAAAAAGAGTTAATTAAATTGGTACAGATCACTTACTTCATTTAAACCACATTTATTTCAGCATAGCTTAAGTTGCTGAGAAATTGGCTTCAGTCAAGCCAAGTGAAGCTACTCTTCAGAACAAAAAGGTTCAAAGTGAGGGGAACCATTATGCTCAACGAGTCTGGGCCCTTCGTTAATGCATCACATTTCACCTCATGATTCCTACCACCGACCACATAAATTGTGGTTGAGCTGGAACATATCTTTTCCAAAGACACCCGATCTTGATATAAAGTCTTCGGGTGACTTAAAGGATGCAACACTTCTGAGCACTTTTTTTTTCTCATCATTAGTTCTGTTCCTGTGAAAAACTTTTATTTACAATCTGCATTTTTCTAGTTTTGCTTCCTAACTGTTGAATTTCATTATGCTTTTGTCTGCTCAAGAACGGTGTCCTCAAGTACCTCTTCATTTTCTTTTGGATGTACCACAAAGATTACGTTTCTCAGATTCTCCTTTGACCTAGTATTGAGTGATTTGCGTCAGCGTAACAAAACCAGTTTTATCGTGCAAGGTGTGGCTGTGTGTAGACAAGTCTAATAAGGAATGTATTGACATTTTCCCCTTATTGGTATTATTAAAAACAACACATGCAGGATAGATTTTAAAAAGTGAAGGGTATTACAATGGATGTATGGAAACAGTTATTTTACACCCACAGGCCTTTGCCAGAACAAACCCACTTTTCATCAGTATGGGGAAATTATTTCCCTGGCATTACTTTGCGCTATTCCCCATCCTTTCTCTGCTGGACCTGTTTTGCTAATGAGACCACCTTGCTGTGAGCATGGGCATTTGCAGGGCACTTCTCCACTCTCCCAAACAAGTCTGCTATCAAAGACCGGGCTGGCAAATTTCAGTTTGAAAAATGGCAGTTTAGGAAGAAATGGGGCCGAAGGTCAGACCGAGCTCTTCTGAAGTGTCTGATGGTCCTGGCTACTCAGTCTGAGATACTGAGGAGGGGCCAACAGCCAGACCTTTTGAAAATCTTTTCCATTTTGGTATTTTCAGCCGAACATCCAAGATTATTAAGACAGTTTTGAAAGTCTTTGTTGGGCTCCTTCAAAGGGAAATGTTTAGTAGAAGACACCGGTGGTGCATCTGCAGCTCTCCGTGCCTTCGTGCATGGCATGAGCACCTGCCCTCCCTTAACCAAAGGCTCCCAGACTGATTGTCGCCCAGTAACTCATCTCAGCCCTGCTCCGCGCATTGGTGATAACAGCCCAGCTGTGCCTCCGCAGGCTTACCCTGGGACTGTGGTGTGGGAAGGGACTGGCTGCTCACGCTGCCGGGCCCCGTGTTTCGGAGGCCATGAGAGTGGGGATGCCCAGTGGTTTGTATCCCTCTCAATGAGACACAGATTTCTCTCCCCTCGCCGCTCTTCCCTGGGCGCAGGAGGCAGTGAGGGCGGTCGGGGGCTGCTCACCAGCCCTGGCTGCTCTCAGGCATCTCTCCCTTATGTTTGATGGGCATAAACACAGTGCCAGGGCAGGATATTTCTTTAGGCTTTTAAAAAGTGTTGGTCAACCTGCGACAGCTAAAACTGCACCTCTAAATCCTGCTGTAAACAAGGTCAAGCTGTTTCTTTACTGAAGGTTGTGGGGGCCACGTTGTCTCTGCCCATTACTGCCTTCCTGGGTTGGTTTCCACAAAACTCTGGGATTTACCTTATCCAGTTATTCAGAGAGCATCCAAAAGTGCCAGACACCATGCAGGTACATGAAGTGGTATCAATAGCAGTGGGCTCAAATACCACTGTTTGCCTCAGAGCATCCCAGCTCCTCCGATGCCTTTTGTCTCTCAGGTGCCAGAGGTGTCCATGCTGGTGCTTGTCAGCACATCTGCCTGAAGATTGAGCCCTTCACACTGGGAGTTGACAGAACCACGTTATCTCTAGCGTAGCGTCGTGTGGACCGCTAAAGCTCAGTCTTGTACTTGGCTAATTTTTCAATGTACTTGTACGTCAGCTTTTGGTAGGAGGCGATGTCAGTCCGCTTTCATGACTGAAAAACTACTGGGTTATTTGTATAAAATCGAGACTTTGAAAGAGTTAAGACAGACAGACAAGTGAAAAATAAAATATGCCTGAGGGACATCACACCAACTGGCAGAGTTTGCAGAGAACCAAAACATGAGTCGTATAATTCAGCAGCGAATTCCAGGGCTCCTGCATTGAACTCACCTTCAGCCTAAAAAGCTACATCTGAACTGGGGAGTCTGCAGTGTAAAAGTCATTTATCCCATATTCACTGAATTCATACATGTCCCAGCGACCTCTCATTTACCTCCAGATGGGTAGTTTGGCCAGCAGGAATAAATAGATGTAGTTCAGACCGTGCTGCCACTGGCTGTTGTCCTCCCTCCCTCTTCACCACCTTCCTGTCCTCCTTCTCCCCACGTGTGCCCACCTGGCAGTTTTGTTCCCCTTGGCTGTTTGGCTGATGGATCAGCTCTCCCTTTCTACACCTCTTTCCTATTTTACCTCTTTCCTCCTTGTTTTTGCTCTCCACTAAAGTCCTTTTGAGTCTGCCACGTAGCTGATACTTTAATATATGAAGTAGATATGGACTAGAAGCAGAAGCTAGTGTGTTTGAAAGAAAGCAAGGTGAAGTCGGTCTAGAGTTAACTCAGGCCACCTTCTTCTTCTTATTTTGTCCTCATCTTTTATACACCTTCCTTCTGCTTTGACCCAATGTTTGTGGAGCTCCCTCTACTTTGGCCCCAATCCTCCCTCCTTGGGGTCAAGCTGTGGCCTGATTGTCCCTGCAGTCCAGAGACCATTAAGGGGTTAACGGCGGTGAGGGACCATAGTCTTGTGGGAAGCAGTGAGATGTGACCCCTAAAAGCAGGACCTGCTTGGCTGAGGTCCTTGGTGCCCTGGAAGATCCTAAAGTGTCCGTGAGAGAACAAAACCGCGCCTCTCTTGGAGGAGCATCCCATCCCATCCCGTCCCATCCCGTCCCATCCCATCCCATCCCATCCCATCCNTGCTTGGCTGAGGTCCTTGGTGCCTTGGAAGATCCTAAAGTGTCTGTGAGAGAACAAAACCACGCCTCTTTTGGAGGAGCATCCCATCCCGTCCCATCCCATCCCGTCCCATCCGATCCCATCCCCACCCTTCCTACGCTCTGTAAAACCACTAATGTCTGCAGCATCACTCTGATTTAGGCTGCGCCGGGGAGAGGAGAGTTGGGTTTCCCGAGGGCAAAGGGAGAGGGGAAGTGTGAAAAGCAGGACATGCTCCCCATCCTTTGGGATCGTGTGCGTTTTTGCGGTTCTCGTGGTGTATGTTGTGTTTTCTGTGCTAATTTTGCACGGGAAAGGCTTACAGTATCCCATAAAATGAAGACTCATGTGGCTCATTTCCCTGCAAATCAAGGAGGAATTATAACCAGAGCTGGGCAAAAAAAAAGTGATCAAAGCTCTTTCTGCTGGGTGATATAAATGGAGCAGTACAACACTCACATTTAATTAGACTACACAAAATCAGTTTAGCGAAAATAATACTGGTGGATAAGAAAGTCTAGAGGCCTTGCTTTTGCATTTTACAAATGGAGTGTTTTCATTTTAGCTTCAACATGAAACAAAACCCCCGCATCCTGAAAATGAACCAAGTAGTTTCACATTCAGTTAAGCATTTGATTTGAAAAATATGTATGTATAGGAATATTTACTTTTTGTTCTACTCAGGAAACAAGAATGTTTTCAGCCTGGGGTCTGCCTGTAAGTATTTTTAAAATGTGAAGGAGGGGGTTTAGTTAGCAAATTCTCCTTCCATTTCCCTGTCGAAGACACCCTGCAACTAAAAACCTGGTTTTCTCCCAGTGATGTGAGGAATACAAGCTTCATTGGACCCAGAGGTTAATTCTGTGCATTGTATTTGTGTCCACTGAAAAATTTTGAATGTTGATCACAATCTGAATTAGTCTAGGTCCCTAAAAATCTGCCTTGTCACAGCCTTCTTTTTTTTTCATGCTACCACCTAGCGAGTGTCACCCTCCTCCTGATTTTTCTGGGCTTTGCCTCTTTTGAGAGCTAACAGCTGCGTCACTCTGCAAACAGGCTGTTGCATGCATCTCTGCTGCTCTTCCAGCCCTGGCAAGCTAAATACCTGGTATTCCCAATAATACCTGGCCTACGATTTTGGTTTGTGGCTATTAATAGTTGTTCGCTTAGGATTCTAATATGAGATTTCCACAACAGATGCATTCTTTTGACTATTATCGTTTATCTGTCTGCTTGACTTCTGTTGGCTTGGCAACCTTTTGGAGGAGAGGGGAAAAGTTCAAAGATCGCTGTTTGGTCCTTCTGCTGTAGCGAACGAGTGCCATTGCAGTGATTGGAGGCATCCAGACATTGCCCAGGGAAGATGGGCTGGCAGTTCTTCACAAGTCCAAATCTAATTTGCAGAAATTTAAAGGAACTCAGACGATTTTGAGTTGAACACACAGTATTTCTGACTGCGAGGGCTTTACCCGGCATGCAAGGCTTCGTCAGGTGTGATGGAGTGAAGGGTTCAAGAGAAGCACTTAACGTGACGGGATCTTTAGCTTTTTAGGGACTCTTTGTGTACTCCATACTAACCAGTTCTGCATGAGGATGCTCTCTTCTTTAGCTTTTATAGGGTTGCCAAACACGATTGTAAACCGGGGTAACTACCGCTGCAGTATTATCATGGTTCTTTCTGAAGTTAAAGCACTGCCAAGTCTAAACATTCAACAATTCATGATACGACCTCAGGGAAGAACGCAAAGCTTTTTGCAAGTGCTTTGCTTTGGTTTTATTTGTCTTCCGGTCTCTGAGCACTTAATTTGGTGTGATTATGCATTTTCAAATCTTTATCACAGAAAGGAGAAAAAGAGTCGAGATCATTATGCAATACTGTTATTCCAGGGTTTGAGGTTTTCAAGAAATGGCATCTAGGTATTCTGAGAAGATTTGCAGCGAAGCTGCAAGAGTGGGTAATTCGCTATTACACAGTATTTTCTCTTCTTTGTAGTTACTTGGGCTTCCAGATGTTGATGATGATGCGTTTGAAGAATATAATGCAGATGTGGAAGAAGAGGAACCAGAAGCCGATCACCAACAGATGGGTGTCAGTCAGCAGTGATTTTCTGAGAAGTTAAAAAATTCGGAAGCCTTTGGTACCAGGGTCAGGTGGTCCCACGTTAGCCTGTTCGCATTAGCACATCACATGGGGATATCTGGCTCCCAGGATAAAAGTTTGACAAAACAGTTGAAAAAAAAAAAATTTAATAATAATAATCTGTGATGAGCTTTGCTAAGAAGTGACCTGAATTTTGCTCCTGCTTCAGTGGGTTTTCTATAGAGTTGTCTTGGTAGCATTCTGCCCTTATAAGTCTAGAAGTAGTTTTGTTGCTGACTTGTCTCTTCGATTTGTGTTTGAGTTTAGCGTTCGCTGACATGAATGTAGAGTACCGAGAATGTAGGAAGCATGTGGTGAGAGTGCCGAGTCCTCACCGGTGACCTTTCCGAGGAAACCAGCGCAGAGACCAAACACGACCTGCGCTTTTCTTTTTAGTTCAACAGCTGTGTTTTTTGACAAAGTACCAAACTCGGAGAGATTTCTCCTGAAAAACACTAGTTTACTAGTGGTCGGTACTGCAGAAGTGCGCATGAAGGCTTAATAAAAATAATGGGAAGCAGGAAATCCAGGGGAGTATTGGTGTCAGATGTATTAATGTTGTTCTATTGACACCTGAGTTTACAAGTGCTGGATTGATAACTGGGAGTAATTAGTATCAGCAGTACACGTTATAACCGACTCTGGTGCTCTGACACCATTTGATCCAAAGCCAAATGCTGCTTTTGTACAAATCAATTAAAAAATAGCCATCGCCTATCCCACTTCTGCATGACAACCAACATTAAGATTCCCTGTTTTTAATACACTGCTAAATTATTACTCAAACCTCGTAGCGTCATGAATTGAAGTGCAACTTAACTTTGAAGCCATAAGGGTATAAACCAGCACCCGGCTCTTAAAATTATGCTGGACCTGCTCCTCTCCCCGGACCCTTGAGCTAGCCTGGGCATTTACATCTCGTTGGAGGGAAGCTGAAATACTGCTACTTTGGCTGATATAAAAACGAGTGAGGTTTTAGTTAGCTGGGGACTTGCTCTCCAGAGGGGTTTGGCTGGGTCTTGGTATAAAGGAGAAGATGACCCCTTGTATTTTATACCTATTTGGCGTAGATTTAAGTGACTCGGATGAGTGCCAAACTGTGAAGATGCAGGGTCTCTTTATTTACTTGCCTTTTGTACTGAAACTGTAAGAAGCAAAGGGGATTCTGTTGTAATACAGCTGTTTTCCACAACTGAGCAAAATGTTTCTAAATTTACTCCTTTTTTCCAATTTTTTAAAAATCATGAAATGAAGGTCACATGCTTAAAAAGCCCTTTTATACAAAATTAGCTTTATAAAAACAAAAAGTGAGCGAAGAGAAAATGCTCGGACAACTCCTAGAAGCAACTCACACCATTTTGAAAACCCTGTTGTTAGCCTTGTCTCCTTTTCAACAGATTTTTTAAAGATTGTTCTTCAAGGTTACTTAAGAGAGCAAGTTTTCTTGGTGGTTTACATTTCTGATGATGGCTTGAGAGATGCACAGCACTCGATTTTTCCGATCTGGGGCAAAGACCTTCCATAACTGGGACGGTGTGTGGTACCTTAGTATGCACAGATGTGTCTGCAACACTGTAAAAGTCGGAGTTTAAGAATATCGAAAAAAAAAAAAAAGTGGAAGAGAAACAGAGCTTAATGCAACTTTGTACATTATTTCGGCATGCAGGCATAAACATGGTAGTCGCAGCACATTTTCTATGGACTAGTGACGTGAGAACCGTGGCAGTTCATTGTATAACACTGTACAGCAGCAATAGGCTTTTTGCTTACTAAAATAAAGTGTAAGACCAGTGGTTTCCATCCCTGCTTTAAGTCCCTAAGTTTTTCTTTCCTGTCCTGCTAAAGCAGATGCCATAACCTTAAACATGGCCTTGCTTCAGGAGAACCTTTCTCTTCGTAGCATCCAGTTCTCTGGTTGCAGCTCGTACCAGTAGATCTTTTGGGGCTGGCTTTCCTCTGCTGTAACGTAGTGCAAGATGTGATTTACAGTAGCGCAAGCTGGAGGCAAAGTCCTGCCGTTCAGGTTTGCTGGCCGCTTGCACCCGTTTTGCTCGGGTGCAGGTGGCTGGCACCGACACGGCGCGCGCACGCGCCCGCGCGCGCACCTGCACGAGCCCCAGGCACGGCTGCGTCGTGAGCTGAGCTACGGGGTCGGTCTGGCTGGGAAATAACCCTCTGCCTTTTTTACGGACAGGCAGTTTTCCAGCCGGATCAGTCCCACTCTCTGGTTCAACGTGCGGCTGCACGGACGAGTGCCGGCACAGCAGAGGGGAGGGTGCAGGGTGGACACGGGTGGTAGCTGAGGACCCGCAGCCGAAGGCTCCTTGCACCCCTTGCACGGTATTAGGGGCCCGTGGCGGAGGTGCGGACGCGATCTGAACCACGTGCTGTGAAGGATTGACTCCACGAGGCTCAACTGGAGAATCGGGCTCCGGGTGGCAGCAGGATAGGCAGGAATTCCTGAAATGAGGAAAGACTGTAAAATCTAGTGCTTGTAATCGCATACAGGAGGTTGTAATATGTACTGCACTCTGCTACCTTTCCCTGCATATTGATTGAATTGTTAATGAGCATTTGAGCATTAATACGGTTACAAGCAAACATAAAGCTGTAAATTATGTAGATATGTTTTCTGTATTCGCTAACTCATTCTTTTTTTGGAATGCGGTATGCCATTTGAATGACCTCCACACCAGCCTGCAAGTGCTGAACAGCCGTGGGGAGGGGGGGGGCCTTCTGCAGCTCCCACCCCTGCAAAATTCCCACTGAAGCCAGCGAGATGTTGCTCAAACGGGACCTGCAGGACCGGGTGCTGTGGGGAACGCGCGAGGCTTGGTCCTGCGGAGAGCTGAGCGCTCTCGTCCCCGCTCACTTTGCTGGGAGCCGAATGTCTTGAGCCCTGCTGCTGAACTGAAGCATGACCAGGCAGCACTGAGAATAAACTGGAATTTTATACACAGAAAATTTAAGTTACATGTGTATTAAATGTGAATGAGTATTAATATAGAATGTATTTTATCAAAAAATATCGAATGCTTACTTTGACCAAATACATTTCTGTATTGCCATGTTACTTGTTCCATATTTACCAAACAATCGAAGAGATGCAGAACTGGTTTAGTTGTATTACAAAGTATTTTTGTATTTTATTTGAATTTTATTTTTCCCTCACTCCCACCACATATTCAGGTTAGTAGCCATTCAGCAATTAACCCAGGGATATCATGACCCAGTGGCTAGACTGCCAGACCCAAGATTTGCGAACGCGTGCATAAATGCTTGCCAGCTTGGGGACTCGGTGAGAAAATGTGGGTTCAGAGCTCTGCCGTTGCCTGGCCCTGCGCTTCGGGTGGATCTCAGCGGCTGGGAATTCAAGGCAGGCCTCCGGTTATGCATCCAGGCCTCCATGAAATTCAGTGGGAGCAGGGCAATTCCTTTGAAAATCCCACCTTAAGTCTTTTGTAAAAGGGGCCGTTAGTATTATTTGCCCACCAGTGTATAAAGTGCTTTTAGATCTGTGGGTGAAAAGAGGTACGCGTTACCATTGCCTATCCTCATAGCAAACCGTTAGTGAAAGGACGCAGAAGAGCCTCCCTTCTCCTCTCTCCTTTCTCTCATACCTCTAGCTAAATACAAATATACCAGAGCAGAGCCTCTTGCAGACCTCTTCTGACCATGAGCTGCGTGAATGCATTGAGCGGAGTGCTGCTTGGGGGATGAGAAGTACAGGGCATGCCAGAGGGAAGAGCGGATTTCAGAAACGCAACAACTGGTTTGGGTAGCAGGGGCAAGAGTGAGAAAGGGCCCTTTCAGAGAGATGCTGGGATTTCTGAGACCGCCCAAACCATGTATCTGCTTATTGAACCTATGCAGTTTATAAAAAGCTGCTCTGGACATTACTGGAGCCTTGAGCTTGGTTGTGTTTTTCTGTTAGTGTCCTTCCTGATGAATGGATTGAGGTGGTTGAAAGAGGAAGGGATGGAGAAAAGACAAACTAAAAAGCCTTCTCCTCCTCTCTTCCCCATCATTATTATTTATGATCTTGTGTGAGTAGGTAGGAGCAGCAGTCAGGGAGCACAAAGCTGCTTTATTATGTGCACAGTAAAATCTCTTAAAAGGATTTGCTCACGACAGAAAAAATTGGCAAACCGTTTCCTTGCAAAAATGGGGGGGAGAGCACACCCCTGATCACGATGACCTGAACCCTACCACACTTCTCCACCTCCACCTCCTGCCCTGGTCTGGGTTGTTTTCCAGACACTTTCCCTCTGCCTTTGAAAGTCGCATGCCTGTGAGAATGCCGCTTTTGATGGGAATAGCTACAGTTATTTTTCCTGCATCGGTGACCTGCGTGCTGGCTGCTGCCTTTTGCTCTCTCGCACCGTGCGAGATGTGCTGTGTGAGATGGTGGCGGGGGGCAGCGGGGAGGAGTTTCTGCTGCAGCATGGCTTAGTAGGTGGCACGAGACTGCGACAGTAGAAGTGATTGCAGTGACATTATGGACATTGCTTTGGGAAGCTGCCATACAAGACAGATTCCCAGCCTCTTTCAACGTGTTTCATGATCTTTCACTGGGACCCAGAGCTGAAGTCCAGGGCTGTTTTACTCACGGTCAGCTTTAGCTGTGGCGGGAGGCAAGGTTACCAGTTCATCCATCCTTACCTTGTGTCCACCCATGACCTGTGTCCATCCATACCCCATGTCCATCTTTCCCTCATGTCCATCTTTCCCTCATGTCCATCCTTACCCCATGTCCATCCGTACCCTGTGTACATCCTTCCCTCATGTCCATCCTTACCGCTCTGTTCTCAGAAATTCCCACTCTTAGAAGAAGGGAAGTGGAGGAAGGAACACTTCTTACCTCCCACAGCTTGTGGCATCAGCAAGAGCTGCAGTTCAGTGTTACTGAGCCGCGCTCTCCTTCTCACAGCGGGATGAGGTGGCGAGGGAGATGTGTTATCCTCGAGGACTCATGAGTGGTCCATGTCGGACAAGGGTTATGCAGAAGAGAGCAGTCATTTTAGGTGCCAAACCGACAATCTTTTCACAGGGAGAGATGTCTAGCTAAATGATCCAGTCTCTGAAAATCATGTGCCATTGGGGCTTTCCATGCTGGGCACCCAGAAAATGAGACCTCTCTGGCTGCTGGTGGCAGGGGAGCCTGGCCCAGCCTGCAGGTCTCTTTCTCAGTGCTGGCTGGTTTCAGTCTGGTCACAGGACATGGGAAATTGGGAAGGATCCCTTCAAGGGCTCTAGCTGGATGTCCCTTTCTGTAAAGCGCTGAGCAGAGAGAAATGCTTTGTTTTATCCGTTTAATTCTGTCAGGACCTCCCCTCCTCCCCGCAGCCTGTCTCTGCAGCCAGCCGCAGCTGGGAAGCCTTCGTGTGACAGCCGTGCAGGAGCGACTCAGGGCAGCAGCTCTTAGACCCTGCAACAGGCTGGGCGTGAGGTGGTCCCTGCGGAGTCACCACGGAGCTGAAGGCTCAGGGGCGGCACTGCCAAGGCAGATGCTAAAATAAAGAGATTCCTTAAATTCGGTCCTTACCTCTGATGGGGAAGACTCTGAGGGCAGACCCTGTCACCACGGGGTTTTTTGGACGACTTCTGAGACTTACTTAGTTGCATTGTTGGTGTCTGATGTCTGTGGCTGGTGTACGAAGGAAACCTCTTCGCTTACCCACAATCACCCATTCAGTGAGCCAAATTATCATTTATGTCCTATATGTTTGACTTTTTTCTCATTGCTGATTTTTTTTCAAAGACAATCCCTAAAGGTCCATCTGCATTATTGCAAACCCCATTTTCTACAGAGCCACATAGCACTGCACTGTCAATAGAGCTTGGTCATAAACAAATACACAGATTAACAAAAAGCGCGTTCATTTGTCTGCAGAAAAAAACTTCTTTGAACTGGTTACTGCTGACTACAGTAAAGCTCACTGATTTCATGTAAAATATATTGAACTTTGAAATTCCCTTTCTGTACCGACATGCTGTTGCTCATGTAGGCAAAGATCTGTGGTAACACTGCATGTAAAGGATGTCTGCTTTCATCTTCAGGGGTGGTGGTGGAAACATCAGCTCTGGATTTCAGTCAATGTGATTTTTTTGTTGTTGTCAAGTTTTCCTTTAGTAACGCAGGGACCAGTCAGACCTCAACACATCAAGCAGAAACCGTGTTGCGCCACGCCACGCAAAAGTTGGCTTTGATGTGCTTTCCACCTTTTTTTTCTGGCTGGAAGATCTCTCTGTCTTTGGGACTACAAAGCTGTGAAATGAGTCGCCAAAAGATGTTGCCCTTTTGTTCAACGCTTTGAAAGGTGTAAGCCTTCAGTGGAGCCCTGGCTTTCTTCTGATCCTCCTTCCTCTCCCACCACCGAGGCATCAAATCCAGCAGCGTTGTTACACCATGAGCTTGCCATTAAAGAGCTTATCAAACTCTGATGATTGATGGAGTCTTTTCTCTGTAGGAAAACCAACTAAACAAGGATTTTGAGGGGCTAAGCATAACTGCAATGCATGTGGCTAAGGGAACGAGTTTTGCATTTCCTGGGCAGTGTCGGTGCGTGGTGGGATAAACGTGGTTGTTTGCAGGTGTAAGGAGGAGAAAAGGATTTCATCTGAGCTTTGGGCACTGCAGAGTAGGGCCTGCTTTGCGGGACAGGACCCAGAAATGCCGAGTGGTTCAGTTTGGCGCAGTCTGAGGCAGTGGATTTGCTGTCAGAAGATGGGAATTGGTGGTAATATTTGTGGATGAGCCACTATTTCACACCTCCCAGGTCCTTTTCTGTTTTGCACAGATTAGGGAGATACCTGTTCTAATTAAGAGACATATAACAATGCTGAAATGAAAATTGGTGGTTCTGTTCAACTCATTTGTCTCTTTTCTTTAAACACTGCACTTTTAATTGCCGCTTTGACATCTTCTCAACCTCATTTAGTTGAAGGAACACTGTCAGTCGTTACCTTTTGCTGTGAGCCTCTGTCTGTGGGTTGAAGAACATCTTCCAGCCTGTGGAAGAGCAAGTGCTTTAACTTAGCACTTTGCCGTGTATTTTTGGCACTTCCCAGGGCACGAGCACTCAGCAGGAGCGTGCCATTACATGCCCTGTAGTGTGTCCAGCACCCTCAATGCTTTCGATAAAGCCGTTCCTGCAGCTGTTGGAGTGCCTGCCAGTACTGACTCCCCCATGTCGGCGCACAGTCCCGGCAGCACAAGTCCCACAACCTCTTGAGAGACTTTTGCGTATCGTCTAAGCCACTGCGACAATTGGGCTCTGGCTACAGATACAGCTGATCTTGTGGAAGAGGTGATGGTCCAAGCGTGGCTTCAGCTACTTGGAGCCCGCTGCCCACTCAGGTCTGCTGGATGGACTTCTTCCTGCTTCAGAAGGTCAAGTGAACTTAAACAGTTTAGATAGCAGCTCTCTGCTAATATGGACCTCAGCCCAGAGACAACAAGCTGCTGTGCTGTGGTGGGGAGCTCCCACACAAGGTGGTGGCTGCAACTGGGGGACCTCTGCCATGCACATAGCTTTTGCCCCAGTCTGGGTCTGTCCACGCTCCAACTCTCCAAAGTTACATCGCGCCTTCCCCAACTCAAGAAACTGAGGCTATTCCAGGGCTATAATAGGTTTTGGCTTTGTATCAAGGAGAACGGGTCCATTAGAGATCTGCAGTTTGTGTTGCCTCTGTGGGCTTTGCCTTCCACCACAGCTGTCCTCAAGCAGAGTCAGCTGGGAAATGCAGTTAGTGCCCTCAGCAGCTCCATGTGCTGTTTTAAGGAGCACATCAGCTTTTACGCTTTCTTTCTACAAATCTTCGTGATCCTTCTTCTCTGTGACAAGGTTTTTGCTTCCACACTTTTTCAGTGAGTGATGAAATGCTGTAAAAAAGCACGTTTAACTTTATTTCCAATGCCTAGGTGCGTGCATCCATGCTTTTCACCTAGTGCTGTAGTTGTGACATGAAGGCAAGGTTTTTATACCTTTTATTAGACAAACTGATACAGATGGGAGTGAAAGCCACAAGCTCTCAAGCTCCCAAGTGCTTCTTCACTCTGAAATAAAAGCCGCGATTACATGGGGCAATCTGACAGCAGGTAATATATCTCCACAACAACCTCCCTTGCTTGCCACACTTTTCTTAAGGTATCGCTGCTGTAACCGTGTGATGGAAGAGGCAGTGTTGGAGCAAGATTTTTATTTACAACCTCTAGTAGTGCTAAAGGGCCCAGAAGTGGGTGTCAGCAGTGTTATACCCACCACAGGGTATAACCTGGGTGTTACCCACCCTGGGGAGCACTGTAGCATGCCGTGAGGTTCGAAGCCTTTTATGCTTTTGGGTTTGTAGCAGTCCCCTAGAGGTCAGCAGAGCCTAAATTTTGAAGCCACTCGAGCCGATGGTAGCATTGCAGGGATGATAAAAGCAAGTTTGCTGCTGGCCTGCACGACCCTGCTTCTGCTCTTTTGCAACATCAGCTGTTGCTGGAGAAAGGGTCAGGCCGGGAAAAAAGGAATCAGCGCATGGGACAAAGTCCTGCTTTGGAGATGGGTGGGTTGAGAACTTGCCATGGAGAAAGACCACGGGGAGGAGGGGGCAGAAGCAGCCTGAAGATGGATGCTGGGATTGTCAAAGCTGCGTAGGGCAGTGGGAGCTGGTGCCTACACCTCTTGGCCACGGTGGTACCCATCCCTCCTGGGACCGCGGCTGGACTGCACTGCATCAGGAGCAATGTCACGTCAGAGTAAGCTCCACTGCATCCATGCTTTGTGTGCGTGCAGCCATGCTCCGGTGTTGCAGCGGTGTAGCTGCTGGTCACACCGATCTCCACTGCATCCATGCTTTGTGTGCGTGCAGCCATGCTCCGGTGTTGCAGCGGTGTAGCTGCTGGTCACACCGATCTGCTCCCGGCCCTGAGCTGCCTCCCCGGTGCCACGCTGGCCTCAGCCACGCTGCAGCTCCTGACCAGAGGTCTCTGCATACCCAGGTCCTTGCAATCCCAACCTACCTCGCACAGGCACTCATTTTACCTGTCACCTCTGCCCAGGACTGCAGGTGGAGCTGGGTTTTCCCTGGACCTTCTCGGCTTCTGGGGTTGGCATGGCCGTTTAAGACAGCCAGGCTGTGCCGCATTCAGATGACGTGAGGCTGACAAGTTGGTCACAGGCAGCCACTCCATGCCCATGTCCGCAGTACCAGGAGAGGGACAGTTCTGGCACAGGGCACCAGCACAGACGTAGGCTAAAGGGTGCTGAGCAGATGCCAAGTGATGACTCCTACCCTGCATGTGCTAGCAATCCAGGGGCCAAACTGAAACCAAGACCCTAATACCTGCTCCCAGCCCCTGGAAACGCTTGGCCTTGCAGCAAGCAGCCCCAACAGGGAGACCCAAAACCAGCGCTGCGTTTGCCTGCAGGGCACTGTCAGTGTGTGCATGACACTTCTCAGTAATGAGAGAATGAGTTACCGTGTGAGGATGTGAGCTTGCATTCGCCCTACATACTGCTCGCCCTCTCCCCAGCTACAGCTGCAGGCTAAATAACTGGGAGTGCAGTCGGCAAAATACACCTCTTTCTCCACTTTTTTCTCCTGGTCAGCATGTCCAGGACTGTGGCTGCCCTTTTCCCTATTGTTTAGCTGGCCACCCTCCAAGCATGGCTCTCTATTTGCCTCTGCGTCCTTAAGGACCATACACCCAGCTCCAGCAAAGGCATTTGAGGAGAACTGAGACTTGCAGGCTTCATTCAGGAGGACATGTTGGACTGGAAATGCAGCAATTCGCACAGAAAAATCAGTGCCAGTTTTCATCCTCTTAGGCGGTCCCTTTTGGTTAATAGAAGTTAGGAAATTTTTATATTGGCTCTTCTTGTTTGCTGTATTTCTTTTTGTTTCTGCAAAACCTTTATCAGGAAAGGTTTTTAACTGCCTGTGAGTCACGTAGCAGCAATGGGGAGCGGTAGCGCGGAGCCGTGGGAGCCGAGCATGCGAGTTTGTGTCCCTCGTGTCTCATGGCAAAGGCTGCTGGTGGGTCGCCTGGCTATCGACGGAGTTCCTGGCTGCAGTGCCTAGGGTGGCCAACCACGATGCCGGTCACGTCTCTCCTCCGTGTGCCGCTGGCTACAGAAAGTGTATGCCTTCACCTTGATGAATTCAGCTCTGGGTTTGAGCCTTCTTGAGCCTTCTGAAGTCAGCGTAGCAGGCTGCAGCAAAATTATTTATGCAAAAACTAAATTACGAAGCACAGACCTGTGGACCCTTTCTCACCTCTGTGAAATGTCTGAGCCTGAGGGCAAGGCAGTTTTATGGATGCAACAAGCCATGAGTCGAAGATGTAAAGTGGGATAATGAAATGCTTGCTGAGATCTCTCAAACTGTGCAGCAGGACTTCTTCCTCCCCTAGTCCCAGCGCATGGGTGCGTGCTTTTCCAGCTCTTCAGGATAGCAGGACGCATCTTTCTGGGAACCACCGCAGCAAGGCTCTTGCTGAATTCCTTTAGGCTTTGTCAACGTGCAGTTTCTTTGTTGTGTCATCCAAAAAAGGGAGGGAGGGCACTACCTGCAGAACCGGTAATGCGATTGCTAACCGGGCTTCATCGGTGCTCCCTGAACTCTCCCAAGCACACATGAGCAGTTTAATTAGATAACTGGGCCCATGCAGCATCCCTTGTAAAAGACAGGTTGCAGTGCAGCAGCAGGGCAGCAAAGGCACCTACCACCAGCCCCAGGAACCTTCTTCCATGCATCAGCACACGAAAGATCTCAAGAGGGAAACTAGGGATAGACTTACCATCTCTGGGATCTTCAGAAACATGTAAGAAGCGGTGGAGATAGCATCTCAAAACTGGGGTGGGGGGTTGTTTTTGGAGGAAAAAAAGAAAAGCCATCTTTGTTACTGTGGAAACCAAGCAATGAACAGCAGTTTGTTACTTCTTTTGCTTCACAGGGGGGATGTTGGCACAGTCAGCCCCAGAGGAACAGCGGCATCGACTTCCAGCAAGCAGGCTGCAGCTTGAGGCAAAGGGAAAGAGCCAAGGAGGAGGTGTCTGGGAAGTCACAGACCCCACCTCAAAGTGGGCTGTGGTTGAGGAGCTGGTTGGCGTACCTGAGACAAGGAAAGGGAATGGTAGAGGAGACACGAGAGGACTGAGACCAGGAAGAGGGCATTATAGCAAGGGACTGGTGGAGAAGGGGATCACTTTGATCTGCGGTGGGACTGGAGAAGGCCTTGTGACAGCTGAGTGTAGCCTGGCTCGGCCAGAGCAGGCAACAGAAATGGACGTGGAGATGTAGCAACATCTGATGGAAAAACATGCAGGCAAACATGGCTGTAGCAAGTGCCTCTGAGCGTCAGTCACGGCACCTCTTCTTCCTCCTCACCATCACCCAGCGAGGTGCTTTCTGCCTGGTCCTGCACCAAGCATCTTGGGCTCCAGGAGCTGCAGCCCACCTCTGGTCCCCTCCCCTGTCACTCAGCTGCTTCTGCCTTTGCAAAAAGAGCATTGGCAGGACCCCAAATCCTTGTGACTAAGCACCAGCATGGTGCTCCACACCCAGCCGGCCAGCACAGCGAAGAGAAAGGGCTGATTGCTGCCGAGTGAGGTGCTTCTGCAGCTCTGTGGCTAAAGTCCCCCGTACCCTTGTCACAGCTTGTCACCATGTCTGTTTGCACAGTTCACAAACTTGTACGTGTTATCACACCGTTGCTGCTTTCATCACCAACTGTTCTTTCAGAGCAATAAAAATCATGTTTTTCTTCCTAATAAAGTTTCTTTCCTCCCACTGGCCTTGCGGCAGGGCTGTTTGTACAACATATGGCAAGTCTGGCCCGTAGACGAGGGACTTGCCCAGGCCTGCAGGTCCCTGTGCTCACCCGGGCTGAGGTCTGAGAATTAATGGGACGAGGATGCTGAGAGTGAATGCAACCAAAGCAAAGTGACCAAATCCTGCCATTCAGTCACTTGCAAGTGGTCTGACACGTGCTGTTGTATCAGACATTTAGGCACGCAGAAAACTACACAGAAGACATGAATAACATATTTCCGACTGCTACCACTGAAGCCAGCATGTCTGATGTCTCACATGGTCTTGCAGGTCGCCGAACCTCTGCTCTCCTTTCCCTTTGCACCTGCTGCTCGGCAGAGTAAAGCTTCCAGTCAGCTGTTACCTACCCTTCATTTCTCAAAATGCATGCACCACTCTTACCCGGCAGTGGTACTTAAATAGTGTCAATCTGCAACCCCAGTATCCCATGAAATGATTCATTAGCCCTGATAACAGAGGAGAAGAGCTTCCAAGGAGAAGAGGAAGACTGCTGTTATCACCAGTGTCTGTACTAGCTGTGCTGGCAAACGAGCTTTTTACATTAAAGAAAATGGATGAGAATTCCTGAAAAATTTCAAGCAGCCTGAATGTCTGTAGATCGAGCTCCTTTTGCCTTGTTAAACTTAAGCTAGACTACAATGAAAAAATTGCTCTATCTATAGATGACCACTGAGGAACAGTGTGAAGTACAGCTAAGAGGGATGAGGACTCCCTGTGGTGTTCCCATGCAGTCTTAACCATCAGTACACCATTACTGCTGATGACTGGTGAGTCTTACAACATGTGGTATCAGCGGAGTACACAACCATTAGTCACCTGTCCAGCAGCCAGCCAGCGCAGAGGAAGTTGGCTGGCGCTGGCCATTTCTAGCTGGACCTGTGAGTTTCATGGCAGTGGTGGCCACATGCTTCTGAATGGACAACCACACTCTCAGAGTTACGTGCTCTACTGTCACCTCCGCTGTTGACCCCAAGAACTGGTCACAGTTCACAGGCTCCCTGATGAACAGCACTGCCACTCCTAGCTAAGGTGGTCATTTCTCCATGAAGTCTCCTATGAAAGGTCCTCTGTCCTCTTCCCCTCTTTCAGCTGCAGCAACAGCAAGCCGTAGCCAACACAGGCTGGCAGAGCAGGCATGTGGCTCACGAAGCCACAGCCAACAGAAGAGCAGGTCAAACGCATCGGCAGGAGCCACTGCCTGCAACTGGCGAGCAGCAATGTTGCACACAGAGCTGTCTTGGCCACAGCAACACATCAGGACTTTGCAAAGTTCTTGGCAGTCCCTGAGAAGCAGGAGAACGTGGGAAGCCAAACAGGACTTCCAGAGTTGACCTGCCAGATGTGCAATGTGGACCCTCCTGGCTAGTTTCTCTTTCATATCCTATTGATACCATATGAGAGACTCCATGGGAATTATGCCTGACTCACCCATGGAAGAAAACCCTACATGAGGACAAAGCAACTTGATCCACTGACTGGTTCTATGTGGAACCAGCAAAAGCCTGGTTTAATTTCCCTCCTTGGCTGTGACTGTTTGTGTTCCTTCAATGCCACGTGACATATTCTTGCATTCACACCATGAGGGTTACCTCAGAAGTGGAAGTACCTTCTTAATTTCTTAAAGAAATACATGTTTGGTGGCAAAGTGCAGGGAGTGGCAGTATCCCAGGTCTGCAGGTGGGCTGTTACTGGGGTCACCCACTGGGTTTGCATCCCCTGGGTATACGCTGGGCAGGACAAGCTTAGTTCCTCCGCAGTGGCTCTGACTCCCTGGCAAGTTAGCACTCAGGGTATTAAGTAGTGCCACTGGGTTTGTTTACCGATAAACTTGCTAAGATGTGAAATCTATGTGAAAAGACAGCACATGGTTAAAGCTGATTTTACTGACATAGCTCAGTGGTTACAAGAGCCTCATAAAATCCCGGTCTCCTCTTCAGTTTAATCAGTGAATCCAAGAGCTGGTTTTCATCCAGCTCCTGCTCTTTTGGTCCATCTAACTAGCTGCTTTACGGCTGTGTAGAGAACTCCTAAAGATGTTTTGGCAAAGCCTTTTCCTTCTGTCTTCAGGATTCGCTGGGTCACGGAGTCCCCTGCCGTGCTGCCCTGTCATGCGTGCGTGGCTGCCAGAGGTGCCCCGGAGGGCAGACAACAGGGATGCGCCTGGAATGGCCGGGCTCTGATCCAGGAAGACTGGACAGCCTGCCTCAGAGCCTGGGAAAAGGCTCGGGCGAGAAGCCACATGGTGACCAAACCCTGCTGGAGCCAGGCAGAGCTCACCCACAGCTCTGCGAGCCGGTGTCACTGTGTGGAGGTGGCACGGACACGCACTGCATGCCGAGCCAGGCACCCTGGCATGACTCCACATCCTCCAGCTCACCTGCTCCCTCCTACACCAGTGTGGGAAGTTTTCTCCCCAGCCCTTCCCTAATCGCTCATTCCTGGCTTCTGGCCACGGTTTGCTGCTCCCGGTGCCTCTGGTGCAGCTATCTGCAGAACTGCGCTGTGAAATGAGCTGGGTTGAAAACCAGGGAGGGCAAGCAGGTTTCTGGTTTCTTCCGAAGGGCTGTTCTAAGCTTCAGTCATGTTAGCAGCTCGTTTACAGTTGCTTCAGCTTGGGGAGCTGGGGATGACAACACAAGGGGATGGGGATGGGGACAGGATGGAATGACTTTGGTTGGCTTTGCTGCCAAAGCTGGCAAAGCAACATCCCTACATCTCAGCCTTGCTAGAAGCTCTTTCCACTCCTCCTGGGCTTCCATTGCTTTGCTGGCAGATTCCGACATTGCTTGAAGGAGTTGCATTTCCCTTTAGGGAGTAAGTGGTTCACATAGTTTGGCATTTATTCTGTTACGGCATATGTGGGACTATCACTAACATTAACAGGAAGGACACATCCATCCAGCAGAGAATAATCTGCTTAATGGCTAAATAGAAAAGCTGGTAGGTTAAATTGCAGACAGCTAGTCAGATTCATGATGAAGTTTTCCCTTTGATAAAATTGAGACTCATTTCAAAACAGGAGATTAATTTTCCCTCTTTTTATGCAATGGGTGCCATAAATACAAACCTGCCCCTTGACAACCCATAGAGGTCTCCACTGTAGATGATGTATTTAGAGGAGAGGATGTGCTGTAGATGCCTAATAAGTCATCAGCTTCTGGCTTTGTTGGGTTGATGGCTTCTGAAGCGACAGATAGCCTGAGACAACGTTTGTCTCAGCTCACACCCCATGCCAACCCATGAACAGCTTTTACAGGCTGATCTCAAGCATTTGAAGTTTCTCTGCTGGAAAGCAGGAGAGAAAGGTGATTTGGAAGAAAAAATGGTCAAAAAATGCATGTGGATGATAGGTACTTGAATTGTAGAGGTGTAAGTTACCACCAAGTATTTAGCAGTTCTCGAGAAGAGAGTAAAATCTGGGTGCATTTCATCAGAAAACTCAGATCAGTTGTACTTAAGCCCATGCTATTCTTTCAATAATTAAAGTTCTGGCCACAAATTTGCATAAATAAGGGTAGAAGTTCTTTGTTATGCATTTTAATAAATGAAATGGAAATACAGCTAGAGAAAACAGGAACTAGGGAAAAGAGTCACTGGGGATCCAACGGCAGCGCGACTTGGGACTATCTTTTGAACTGCTGCCTTCTCCATCACATGTTCAGTTCTTCAGGAGTTGTATGGCAGTTCCTGGTTTTTAGTATTTAGAGTGCATATACCACTGCGCTGCTGAAACAGATTTTGTAGAGCGCGTGCAAGAGGCAGCCCCTGCGTGCACAGCAGCAGCAGCATTAGCGGACGATAGCACCTGGATGGCACGTGCATTTTTGGAGGCAGCCTAGCTCAAGCGGGACTTCATTCTGCATTTGGCCATTCAATTCTCTCCAGTCTTGCTCTCTCAGTTGTGCCACTGAGACTATTTGTCAGGACCCACAAGGAACAGGACCGGAGACTTGATTTGTGTTACAACCAACCTCCCATACAGACAAGGTTATTTCTAACCCAGGGTGGTTCACCTTTTGGCCCCAACTCAGGAGCTGATGGAATAAGGGGATGATTCTAAGGGGCAATGAATAGCCAGGGAAGGAGCCACTGCTGAAAGAAATGTGAGTCAAATGACTGGCTGAGATGACGGTCTGTCAGTCCTCCTGCATGTGCTTCACTGCTGTTTGTTTATGGACAAGAAGGTTAATCCCAAATTGTGGCTAACCCTGAACTGCAGGTGGAGGTTGCACATGAACAACAGTGAATGTTTAAGTATTTGAATTCACAACTGTGTTAATTAACAAATATTAAGATATTATTAAATGTGCAAGAACTGAATTGGATCTCCATTTGGTTGTCTCAAGGTCACAAAAGGACCTGGAGAAATCAGGACAAAGTGTTTCCCTCCCTGTAGGTTCCCACATCACTGTCCCCATCCTTCCCACTGGACAAGTTCTTCTCCCTCTGCTGGCCACCAAGCAGCTCTCAGCTGCTTAAAAAAAAATAAATCACGCCAGATGTGTGGGACCTAAGTCTGGGTTAAAATAAGCCCCTCAGCCCCAGCCGCTCCCCTGGAGCCAGGGGACAAGCCTGAGGTGGAGGGGAACAAGACCCAGCTTCCCTGACCCTTCTCCTAACCCATCCACAAACCTGGGGGGGGACCTCAGGCTTCTCCCCAAGAGGAGCAGCTCAGCTCTGGTTAACTGGAAACATACCAGGCTCATACTAAAGCTTAGGCAAACCACAAGCCAAAGGAATATCATCCTTGATATTTTGTTTAAGCAACGGTTTCCCGTATAAGCCATGCATGCTACAGCTGTATATTCTACAGCCTGATAATTAACAGCTTGTTGATTGTGTCTGGGGTGGATAATAAATACATTGCGTCCTGTCTTCTCCTCTCCCCACCCCAAATAAGGAGGTACCGTGAGTGCCCTTCAGGGCTGCCACTAGCTCCTAACATGGGCTGTCCCCAGCCCAGGTTACACCAAAAGGGGATTAAAAAACCACCACGAGCGAGTACCTTAGTCCTCTCTCCGACCCCTTGTCTCCATCCATCTTGGCAGCTTCTGACCTCCCGTGGGCAAAGGAGCTGCAGCGTAACTTCTTCCCTCTTTCCCCCCATCCTGGCTGCTCCCAGGAGGAATGAGGAGGGAAACTGGAGCCAGCCTGGTACCATCCACCACCCTCTCAGCTGCCAGAGCTGCAGACCTTCACCCTGCAGGGGCAAAGCTGCTGGACACGGCAGTGTGAAGCCGGGAGAATGGAGAAATTGGTGCCTTGCAACAGTTTGTATTAATATACTCGTTTCTCTGGTGTTTTCCTGAAGACGTAATCTCAAATGCTATCGCTTCTATCATCGCTTTTGAAATCAAATATTTCTCCTGGAAAGCACAAGAAAGCTCACCCACAAAGCAGAGGCTCTTTAGAGCTTCAAACGATGAGTAGTGGCTGTTCTTAACACAAGTAACTGGCAGCATTCATAAAAGACCTTAGCACGGGAGCAGGGTTGAGCTGAGAACATGAATATTCTGCTGCTTAAAGAGTACTAGCCTGGCACAGACTCATCCTGGCTTCTGTGGCTGCCCAATACGATTTGAAGAGATGAAGAGGGAAGATCCGATGAAGAAGGAATGGGGTTTTGGCTGGTGGATGCACCGGATACAGAAGAGCTTTGCAGATTTGGCTTCTTGTTCCCAGAGGAGATGGAGCTCAGGGCTGCAGATGGCTTTAGGCGGTTTGCAATTGCAAGGGATCGTATTTTATTTTTCACTTGTGGCCAAGTCAGCTGCTGTATTAAAACAATGACCGTGGGCAAAATCAGTGCTGGACACGGCCATGATATGGGAGGAGAAACCATGCAGTAGTACATCTGCTCCCCTGGCACACGGCCCAGCACATTCACCATCAGTGTTGGGGGTGAGGAGGGGAGAAAGAGCTGCAGCCTCCAGAGTCTTCCCCATTCTGGCAGCAAGTCTTTCCTGGGCAAAATCTTGCCACGTCGGGTGAGTTTGTGCATCAAGTCTTCTTCTGAGGAACAACCTCTCTTTGCCGCGGGGAAGCAGATCCCGCTGTGCTGCCTCATCCCTCTCGTCCTACCAGCCGCAAGGGGAATCCCGAAGACAACGATTTTGTATCAGAAACCTCCCGACCCCCACCAGCCCCTTGCATGAGCTGTGCAAGCTCTCACGCGCGCTGGCAGTCCCCGGGGGACGTTAATCGTAGGATGGATTGAAGTCTTGCAGTGCAAGTGCTCAGGGAACTATTTCTTTGTCTGGATTTCTCTGCTGCCACCACGGAGGGGTACTGATCTCTGCCTGGGAGCCCTGCGCGCAGTCACTGTGTCAATATTTAATCATGGTAATTAGTAACAGGCTGGGTGGCTCAGGAATTCATAGCTCAGCATTTTCCTCGTTCACCTCGCCCATCTTTTGGGCACAAAAGGGATATGTCTACGGCAGAGAGAAACAAAGGCTCACTTAAGTGTAGCTGCCCCATTTTTGGGGGTAAACATTTCATTTATAAGCTTTCACAAATCCATCTTTCTTTTGCTCTGGTGGCACATGACGCTGTAAACCTAGGAACAGAGCAACTGCCTTCCAGGTCAAACCAAATTATTTTTGTATCTAACCCATGGGCAGCTGCCCTTTGCTCCCAGTGTTTTAAGGCTTTTAAATACCATGGCCTGGTGGCAGTGCAGAAAGCGGCCTCTTTTCTTTTTTCTTTTCTTTTCTTTTCTTTTCTTTTCTTTTCTTTTCTTTTCTTTTCTTTTCTTTTCTTTTCTTTTCTTTTNGACTAAGGCAAGATCCTGCACACCTCTCGTAGCTCTATGTCCGCACTACAGCAGAGCAGAACATGCATCCAGCTATGTCGATCAATGCCCTGCACCTCTCCCAAAGGCATCAGCTACCAGGAGTTTAAGGCCCAAGACAGGGGCTAGCTGTTTCCAAAATCTTTAGGAATTTCTGTTCAGAAGAGTGATAAGTTAAGTTCTCTTTGGGGACACCATAAATCAGACCCACAGCCACTGGCTTTGAAGCAACTTTCCGACACGGCAGAAGGACTCTCACTTGCGATGTACATGAGCTCCAGGATAAACCAATTCTTCAGCTCCAACAGTTCAAGTTAATAGGCGTAGTAAAACGAAAGCCAAATGCAAAGAGGTGCAAGGGGAACGGGCAATAAAATGGTGGATAAAACTAGACATTGATAAATGTTTCTGGGAGTCTTTTCCTGCAACAGAGAAAGTGCAGAGGGGGATACTAAAGGCCTGTGAAGTCATGAGTGATGTGATGGTGGAGAGTGGGAAAAAGGTTTTCACTTTCTCCTCTGATACAGGAGGGAAGGGACATGAAATGAAACTAGCAGGAGGCAGTTTCCAATAAGCTAAAGGTGTTTCTTTGCCCAAAATGTACTCAAGTGGTGGAATATGTTACCTAACACAGGAGGATGTGGGTGCCCGAAGTTTAGCTCAGCTAGGCAAATTTGTGGAACAGATTTATGGAGGGGACCAGAAATGGCTGTAGTGCCCCCTCATTCTCTTTTTAGCCCGTTCTCTTTTCAGTGGCAGAGGAGAAGCTGCATGCAGCCATCAGGACAGGAGCTGCATCGAGTCCTGAGCTGGAGACACCCATCATCCAGGGAAGCAAAATTCGCTGTTCGTATCACAAAACAGCGATGGACTCACAACATACATCTCCATCACGTATTGAAGCCGCTGCTGTCAGCACTTAGGGCACAACAGAAGATGGTTACTGGGTCAGCGTCCCCTCCTGATCCGTCCTCACCCTGTCCCATATCTCCCTGATCGCACCACACCAAGTGTCTAGGATATATGAGTGTGTGATAGGAGATGAAGGTTTGAGTTGGACACACCAGTCACCAGCCTCACCCCTCCCCAGAATATGGATCAGTGGGCAAGGTACTGATAACAGTGCTCCAAGACACATGGTAAACTGGACTCCTGTTTTTTTAGAGTGCAAATACTGCAAAATACTGCAAATACAGAGTGATCAGCCTCTCTCCTGCCCCTGCCCGAAGGTGCTGGCCCGTGGGACCACAGACTGGGAGAAGGTCAATGGTGCTGTGGTGCAGCGAAGGGGGCAGCAAGGTGGGGACCATCCATCAGGGCCTGGTGCGAAGGGAACCGGCTACTCGTCTCTCTCCCCTTGCACATCTGTACTGAGCTGTCTTCCCTGCCACGCCTGGCGAGATCCACCTACCACCACAGCCCCGGCCTGCCCACTGTCTCGCACCGTGCAGAAGATACTGAAGAGATCATTATGGCCTTTCTCTAACGCCTGTGTGCACGTACTAGTGCATATGCGTTAACTACAGTGGAGTAAATACCTACGTATGTATTTTAATATAGGTATAAATGGCTATCTCGGGTCTGCTATTTTCCAAGGAGATGAGGATTTGGAAAGGACCTTTTTTTTTTTTTCCCAGAGGAGGCAATTAGGTAGTCTACCTATTTTAATAAGGGCTGTATCCTGCTCTGCCAGCGGTCAGTGAGACCGACTGCCACAACAGCCGAGCGGTGCAGCCAGCAAACGTTTAGCTTAATCATTTTTCAGCAGGACCTGGTCTCTGTGGAACATTCATAAATAATTAACCCTGCTGGGGGCATGGCTGCAGACCCGCTTTCTGGGGACAAAACAGAATGGAACAACAAAACCCAACCAAACCCCAAAGCTTTTCTAATTAGTGGTGTGAAGCTTCCTACTAAACCGAGCTCGGAACAGAGCTTCTTGTTCATGCTGCAGAGGAGAGGGTACGGCATCAGCATCCCCTGGGGCTCATCAGCGACAAGGAGAGGGAGGGGGAAATATCTGGAGCCCCGACAGCGCGGATGGCAGGAGGTGAGTGAATAGGGAGCTTCCCTCGGAGCGTGACAGCTGCGAGGCTCCACGTCCCCATCGCTCCCGACAGCAGTGCCTCCCGCAGCTTTTGTTTTTCTGCAGCCAGGATGACAGCCTTGCGCGTCTTTTCACCGGCGTACCGCCTTCCTTCCAGACGCGGATGCTGTGCACATGGGATCGAGCATTGTCAGAGCCTGCCAAACAATAGGGCATTAAGGGAAAATAAAAGGCGGCTTTCTTCAAACCCAGACTTTCTCATTTCCAAGTGATCTGGCTTTCAATGGGAGCAGCTTACCTGACCGCACCACTCCTTGCTGTGTGAAGGGAGAAGGAAATAGCCAGGAAATATGCCCTGTGTTGGTAACAATTAGGAAAAAAAGCTGCCTTCTCAATGCAAATGTCAATTGGTAACAAGGGAGCGATAATACTCTCAGGGCTTTCTGGGTCCTGCTTTCTCATCCCCATCCTGCCACCCTTGTGCACGTCAGCATCCTTCCTGCACGCTGACTCTGCACTGGTGCTGACATCACATTGCTGTGACCTCTCCGAGTTCAGTGCTGCACCTCCCAACCTAGCGCTGTGTCAGTGAGAGATGGAGAGTCTGCGCTCAGCCACGCATCATGCAACAGCGCAGCAGAGAGACGTGGCAGCCGGGGCTGACATGCCGCTGTGGCACGGCAGTGTTTGTTTTACCGGCTGGTTTCTGAACCCTGCTCCGGCAGCACCAGCAAACCACCCATGGAGGACTCCAGGTGTGCATCTAAGTGAGCCCAGGTTGTGATTTAGTGTGACGTACAGCCTTCATCACCCAGCAGACTTCTTAAGGCTGCAAATGCTCAGATAGCCGCCTTGGTTTTGTCTGGAGCAGACAGTGAAAACTCCTGGTTGGGCTGGGATGCAGGAGGATGGTTTGGGAACTGGCCGCAAGTCTGACAACAAGAACTCCTACAGACAGGCTGCAGGCTTTCCTCTGAACCCCCGCCGTCTGCGTTCCCATGTCTTTCCTCTGCTTTTCACACAGTTCTCTAAAAGAAACCTCCTCCCACCCCTGCCTCTGATCCGGAGGGGGAAAGTGCACCAGCTGCTTTACTTCTGTGGCTCTTGGTCTTCCCACCCACCAGAAGTTCTGCAGAAAGACCAAAGGGTGACGGTTCGACACTTCACCTGCATGGATGCTACCATGCTGCGGTGAAAAAAAAGGCAGACGCTCAATTCACACTGATACGTGAGTGTCGTACATTAGACGCTGAGTGTCCTGTATTTGGCATCTAACAGCACGCCAAAAAAAAGGCAGTTGGTATATTTCAGTAGTACAGGGGAACGCAATGACCCAGGAGGGGAGGGGTGTCTAGGGAACACCACCGGTGAGAAAAGACTGTACAAATGGGCAGTGCTCAGTGAGGTGAGAAAGGAAGACAGAAGTCTGAGAAGAACGAGGACGGCAGCCCTCAAACACGCTGCGGCTGATGCGCAGGGAATAGTCTTTCCACCACAGGCAGGACAAGGAGAAGTGAACTTTAACTGCAGCAAGGGAGACTTAGACCAGAAAGTAAGTTTCTTAACTCTAGGCATTGTGAGACACTGGAGGAGATTGCCTGGGGTGCTAATTGAATCTCTGTCACTGGAGGTTTCTAAGAGCAGATGAGGAAAATGCCCGTCAAAAATAATTTACGTCTAATTGATTCTGTCTTGGAGCAGAAGGATAGACTAGATGGCTACTAAAGGCCTGAGGCAGTCCTGTTTCCTGAGGTGTTTTTAGATGTGCTAATGATCTAAACAGTTCATAAGAGATAGGTATTTGTTTTTAATATCTAGCATACCTGGCATGTTTGGCATGCTCTCAGCCATCGTCTGGCTAGAAAGGGAAACTTCTCCTTCAGTCAGCTAGCAATGTCCCAAGCAAATCATCTGTATTAAAAATACCATTCATGGCACATATTTTTAGGAGCAGCATATTCATCAGGTTGCCAGCCAGCCAGCTTCAGGACATGGAGCACACAAAATCCCTGGCTCATATGTTTATGAAACCTGTGTCCCCATGTCCTCCTTAAGGTAGCAAATATCTTGATTTATGACAGCAAACAGCCTTGATTTGACTTGACCAGGGTTGGGAGCACTCAGGTGAGCAGGCAAGGTGTCAGGTCAGAGGGGGTGAGAAGAGCACAGGCAGGAACGAGCACCAGAGACGCTTTGCTCTGGGGATTTCCAGTTATTTTCCAGTACAGCATGACTTTCCAGTTACTTTCCAGTACTGGCTTGGCCTACAGTAGTCGCCAGAAACATTCAGGTCCAGATAAGGAAATGTGCTAAAATCCACCTCTAACCTGACACCCATGGAAAAATGGAGAACAAAAAGATACCTGCTTTCTGAGGATGGAGCATACCACAAGCCGAGATGGCGTGCCCACCTGTGGGTGGCAGGTGAGCCTCCGTAGAGAGTGGCTTTGCAGCAGCTGTCAATCAGTTTTTCATGCAATCTGCAAAAAAAACCAGGTTTCCATTAACCCCTGCAGTGCTGGACTTGGGGTCTCTGCAGAGGAAAGCCTGCTAGGAAAACCTTGTCGCTACGTAGGTTCTTCCCCCATGCTCTCCTGTAACACACATCCTTCACAGATCTTAACAACACCCATTTCATATTGTGTGCCCTGACTGTTTCAACTCCAGCACCATCCACAAGACATGGAGACCGAGGTGGGAAGCTGGGGCAACGCTGCTCAGGGTCACGCTGCAGCCCAAGGCGCAGAGCTGGCAGGCTGTGCGTTGGTCCCAGGCAAAATTCCCATTTTGTCTATGGTTTTGTCTGCTCTACTGAAAACCAGCTCTAAGCAGAGTCCTGCCTAGCTCCTGACCGCTTCCAAACAGCCCGTGCTGTCTATGTGCTTCAGCGTATCAGGTACACCAGGGACTCCCACCAGCTGTGGATGGCTTTCATGCCCTTGCAGGGCAGTCGGTTCTGGAGGGTGGCTGTGAGGCAAGGTGGACCTGGCCACAAAGACCAGTCCATATTCCTTGTATGCTACTCTGCCTGCTGCCTGCTGCCAGCTGAAGGCTCAGGTGCTTAGGCAAATCACTCCTTCTCTTGAGAAAAGCACAGAAGGCCAAAAAAGTAAAGTGGTTTGCTGCAGATCACTACTTCTTGTGAAAGGATTTCAAGGATGGACCTGTAGGCTCGGTGTACCTAAGCCAGAGGGGCTGTTCAGATCCAAGGAAGAGATGGACAGGCCTTCTCCTGAGCCGCACTCACAGACATCCCTCTAGCAGGCTGAAGCACAGCACAGCTGGTCTATGATCCCAGCCACAGCTCCTGGAGTCCCACCAGAGAGCTGGAAGAGAAATAAGTACGTGGCAGGGGGGGGACACACTACAAAGACAGCCATCTGCTTGCAGGGCCAGCCTGCTCCCCCCGCATGCGTGGGTCCTGCAGAAACGCGAGGCAGAGAAAGCACACGCAATTGCAGGGGAAATTATCTCCCATGCTGATGACACAGAAGAAAACCGTATCTCCAAACCCATGCGGCGAGCAGGATGGTGCTAAGCTCTGCCCTAAGTCTCCTTTTGTCTGGAGCGGCCTGGTGGGATGGATCAGGGATTCTGTGGCAACCCAATTTAAATATGAAAATATACAGAATGAGGATGAAAATTAATATGCAATTTAGAGCCCTCCATACTGGTCTGGGGCTTGCTTCTGACAAGCTTACGCTAAGAAGTAATTAACTTTGAAAATGACCCTAATGCACCAAGAAAGCACGGCAAAATTTTCTGTCTGACAGTCATATCAGGGAATTTCAGTTCTTCTACACTGTTTCAACACATTTAATTTTTCACCTGCTGTTATTGTGGTTTTCCCCCAAACAGTGCGCAACCTTGAAGTTCTCAGGCTTTGGGGATTTGGGGAGGATATGGATGAACTCATTAACAGGAGCAAAATGATCAGTGAAGGAAATAATTTGCATAGACATTTAAATGGCTGCTTTTAGTTTGCAGAGTTATTTTTTTCACTAAAAGGACGAGAATAGTTTTCTTTTGAAGTTATTTCTTGAAACTGCCTTGCGCTCCGGGAGACAACTTGCTGGCAGTTCCTGTTGAGTATTCTTCACGTGATGATGTCTCGTTTGAAAAAACCAGAGGTAGAACTTCACCAAATGCCTTGTTCCCACTCGCTTACGCTGGCTCCTGAGCTTCTCTCTGGCTGAGAGCTTTAGCTTTTTGGTCTCGTTTTCCACATCCCAGTTTTTCAGCAAGGTACAGGGACTTGGGCAGTCGCCAGCCGAGTGCAGAAATAATCTAAGTGTAAGCCTTTGATAAAGGAAAGGAGACAGTTAGTTACCTGCCAGAATGGAAAATTACCGAGGGTGTGTCTGTTTGACCCAGCTCAGCGCCACGCTGATTTGCACCACGAAGGTGTAACGTCTGCACCGGCACTTGAGGCTGGCTCCCTAGTTTATTGTGTAAAGGACGGAGATAATAGGAAAGGTGATAGCAATTTTACACCCTTTCAGCTGCTGGGAGCCCTGGCTGCTGCAGCACAGGATGAGGTCCTCTGCCTTGATGACGTCATGCCGGGATAAGCCCCGCTGCGCAGCTCCGCGTTCACTAGTGCTCTTACAGGGTGCTGCTCACCACACAGATTCACCAGTTGCTGACAGCAATTGGGTCCAGCATGTGGACTTAGCTTTGAGGAGTCCCTTGGACAATACGCTCCAATGGCCTTATCTCATTAATAAAATCACAGTTCCTGAATAGGTGCATATAATAATTCCAGTGGATAAGAGAATTCACAATACATATACTTATGCCCATTGAACATATACACATTAATTAACTATGCATTGATTATGCATACATTGGTTATACTATCGATGAGCTACACGGTGATTAAGTAGCAAAGGCACGGCATCTGTGATACGGAGGCGTACACCTGGGTAGCCATGGTACTGCACGCAGCTGGCTGATGAGCCGTCGCAGGTTGCTCAGCGTACATGGGAAAGCAGCGAACATGCAGATTGCTCCTCGTACAATAACTGCACTCCTCGTGCGATCATTTCTGGGTCCCCCACGACACACACAGAAACAGCTAAGCAAGTGGTCGGTTCTCCATATGAAACTAAATGAAGTCAAGGAAAAATAAAAATATACCACCACCACTCATAAAGCTCCACACACTCAAGGGCACTGGGCTCAGGCAGCTCTGCTGAACCGAAAGGCCTTTCATGCCACTTCACGTACATGTATATGTCTGAATTGTTCCCCCGTGAATTGCTAACTTGTCCTTTAGGAGAGAGTTTAGATGAATGAGATTCCAATATCAGAGCTAATGCCCCTTTGAAGTGTCGCTTTGCCTTTGTGCGCTTCTGTCTCTGCGTTATCAGAATGTCTTCCATGAAGCTTTATTATCACTGGTTATGAAGAACTAAGAGGCAAAATTTTCTATTCAAGGGTTGAGTAGTTAAAAAAAAAAAACCACTTCCCTGGATACTGGAAAATCAAATAGAAGACTCCAGGGCAGAAGGACTAATTAAAAAAAGCCTGCTTTACTATGAAAACCCTTGAGGGGAAATAAAAGCTAAAGGGAGGTGCATGCTTAAATAATAAGGCCTTAATGGGTTTGGGTCCATGTCTAATACAAAGCATTGATTTTGGCTGCTTGATGAAGCTAGTTATTTGATTAGAAAAATCTAATTTAAAGGGACACTGCCCACTAAGATCACTCTGTTGGATAAGACTGTACTGCTGTCATAAGTAAGTGCTAATTTTTTTGAAAAATAAAAGAGACTTGAGTGGAAAAAACCCTCCTTTGGGTAATCACTTTATTTCATACAGCTGGCAGAATTAGCAGTATGTCTTAGCTTCTCTCTTTGCTGTGTCCATTCCTCACATGCTTTGTTTGGTCTTCCAGCGGCTAATCGGGAGTTGAAGGTGGCTGGAGAAGTAAAATTTAAAAAATAATAGGAAGACATGACTGTAAAACAGCAGCAAAAGATAGAAGCTGGCTAGAAGCCAGGGACAGGAGGCATTTCCATAAGATATTTTAAACACTTTCTTTGAAACTGGGCTATTTCCAGTTTGAGAGTGCCCACTTAAGTGGGAATTAGACATTTCATTCTCAGGGCAAATGCATTGTTTTACTTAGAAATGACAGATCAAGAGCGACACTGGGCCACTGACACACCTCAAGATATTAAGAATAGTGGTCACCTCATCTAACTTTAGACAACGTCACAATATAAATGTCTTTATCTGAGCTTGCAGTTTGAACTGCCTTTGTAGTCATTGGAAAGAGCGTTGAGTCACCTCACCCCAGTGCAGACATCTAAAAGAGGGCAGATGACTCATGCCTTACAAGTACCTACTTCTCTTCACTGACGATAAAAGCCAGCTCAGATGGAGACATCTGATGTCAGGTGAGATGACTCCCACCCTGACTGGCCAGACTACTGTAAGATGCAAAATATGAAGTTAGACAAAGGACCACACACGCAGACTGCTTAGCACCTGTATGGTATCTCACCCTAATTGGTGACTTGATGAGAAATCTCGTGTCTGATTATTTTCTCACATCGATGTGCACCAGCTGGAGAAGAAAGTCACCATTCATTCAGGACTGTCCTGGTTTGCTCCCACCCCACAGGAATCAGCTTAGTAGAGGTAAGGTTGTGGGTTAAACTCTGTGGCCCAGGTTATGTGGACATTCAGATCAGGTAGCTGTAGCGGTCAATTTTAGTCTGAGCGTCTGTGAGAACCATGCCGACACTCACAGCAACGCATGGTGTGGGAACACGAATGTCATCAAAGCAGCAGGTTTGTGGTCTTAGACAGAACCAGGCAGTCATACCCATTTTCAGCCCCTCCCTTTTCAGTCATTTTGCCTTGTCCTTCTCAAACTGTGACAAACGATGACAGTGGCCACTGATTCATCCACAGCTGGTGAGATCCAGCTGCAAGGGTCACTGAAGAGATTGCCCAGAAACTCCTGTTTGTTGGTGACTGTAGCACCGTTGCATGCTTAGGAGGCAATCTTTGTAGCATCACCCAGGAGCTAAGCCTAATCATTAGCATCCAAAAAGTGAGTTTTCCCTCAGGCCAGTGTTGTAATCTCCCTGAGAGGCCAGCTAAACAGGGGTTTGCAAGCTTATCAATCTTGGTACCATTCCTTCAAATCAGCAGTAATTGCTGCATTTCAAAAGCAAACCTGTCATTTAGTCATCTACAAAGTTGTCTTTGGAATGAATGAAGGGTTTGGGGCTCAGCCAAAATGACTGCATGTCTGACACTTGTTATTTCTGCTCTTCTCCCTGGATGGTAGTCTTGGGCTCTGCAGAGTTGCCCAATCCAGCTTCTGCAAATGCTGTCCGTACTGGATTCTGGGTATGTCTGCACGGACGTGTCATTGACACTGAGACTCTGTCTTGCAACAGTTTCTTCAGTGTTACAACCTAATTATTAATATCTCAGTAGCATTGGGACATGCACTCAGTGAGGATAGGCAACTCTAGGTTTCTAAGCAGTACTTTCACAGCTTGGGACAAAGAACAGCTAGTGGCCAAGATAGTGCTTTCAGGGACACCTTGAAATCATCCCACAGAGCCAGGCAAAATTAGTAATTGGAAGGGCAGAACTTTGGACACAGACATCTAGAGACCACAGCTTTTGAGGCCAATCTGCGGGACAGAAGAGAGGAGAGGGTGCTTAAAAAGAATCAGCCACTTTTGCAGACGTCTAAAATTCACATGCCCAGCTTGTAGCTGTGCACTTTCCTCATAGACTGGTGTCTTTTCATGTGACTGCACAAAGAGTTGGTGCATGGGCTAAAATTAGCTACAATGCATCTAGGAAGCGGGCAGTATAGCAACACCCATTAATCATAATAATACTTGTCATACTTCCCCTAGCTTCTGAAACAAAACCTGTATAACCATTCAAACGTCACAGGGAGATTCTGCTGTTAGGTCTCACCATCATTACAAAGCAGAACCTCGTGCTGAAGCTTGCTGCCAGTGTTGTCTCAGGTAAGCACATTGCTCTATGAGCAGCAGAACAAATGGATATTGAATTCCTACAGATTTGTGTCCTATTTCCCTTCATCTGCCTCCAGCTATGTCCTCTACAGCACTCCCAGCTTCCACCTAGGTCATTTGATAAAGCAATGTCTACAATGCTGTTCCTTCTGAATCCATGCACTGAAGGAAACCAGGATTATCCCGATCTGATCTCTAAACCACTCTTTATCCATATAGGTTGAAATTCCACCAGTTGTGGAAGAAGGGCAGGACAAAAGGAAGGGTCATGGCATGTGATTTTGCACTACTGCAGAGTCTGATATGGTAAAATACAACACTGCAGACACAAAGGCTTTGCCTCAGAGACCAGAGGAGAGTTGTGTGTCAAATTGCCTTTTTTAAAATCAATTTGGCATATTTGTTTTCTCTCCCTCAGGCTTGTTGGTGATATTCAGGTTTGAAACCAATTCTCAGTTTCTCCATCCCCGGCAACTACTGAGTCCCACCTGCACGCCACCACCTGCACCTGCTACTGACAAAAGGGTTAGAGATCCAACTTGCCAAGTCCTACATTGCTTCAGTTCAGGGGCTAACAATTTTTATGAACATACACAGATTGTTTGGATCAGTTTTCTTGACTACGCAAGTTGCCAAATAACAATATTATTATGTATATCCATCAAGTCTCTCATTAATCCAAATCCTGCTCTCTAACAAAAAAAACCCTTATAATGCCTCCTAAGGGAGGAGGTTGCTTCTGAGTCACTGGCAGAACATCTTGTTTTCTGGTCTCATGGGTTCCTCAGTGTATCTGGCCTTTATTTCTCCCTCTTTCTGGTTTTACAAGTCCTCTCTTGGATTACAATCATCTGCCACAGTCCTGCAAGGTGGCAAGAAATGAGCAGGAACATCTGGGCACGTCTGTCAGAGTTGCCAGTCAGTATCAGTGTTGAGTAAATGACCTGGTGCTTGTTGACACTGCTAAGTAGCATTGAATGTGAGTTTGGGGCATGTTTCTGCAAAGAAACCTAAAAATTAGGGTTCTGTCCTTATTTTTGTAATGTGAAGGCTGTTGGTGAGAAAGGATTAAGCATTGAAATGGGCATGTTATAACACGGCACGATAACTTGGCTACCCATTCAATGACCTAGCTAATGAGGAAAGATGATCTCAGTCTGTTTTATGAGAAGCAAAATGCTTCCAGCAGTGTCCAGATGGCAAAACAAGTTGGTGTGTGGTAGCATCTGACTTCCACATGGCTGGGTGAAATCCTGTGTGAGAAACAACTATGTTGGGTCTGAGTCCTGGAAATCCTCGCACATGTGCTACACTATCAGCATACGGGCAGTGCTGTTTGAGCCAAGAGCACAACTTTGGCCTCTCCTGGCAGTAGCCAGGCTTGTGATTGCCTGCAAAGGCAAGTTACATTCAAAAGCTTCTTGCTGCTGGAATATGAGGACCACGGTGGGCCGTTGCTGTTGTGCTGTAGGCAGAGAGGTGTGAAGAGTTGCCATTCTCTTGTGACAGTGACGAGTGTCTCTAACGAACATCAGAGTTGCTCCCCACCCTCGCTTAGATGAAGGCAAAGAGCATGCCTGACTGGAAGCATTAGCATCACTGCTCGCTTTCTGGCGAGCAGGACATGAACTCATCGTGACACTGGGAACAGCGAGATTGGGTTTGTAGTTTTTGTTTATTTGTTTTATTGTTTGAGAGAACTGTAATGAGATAAAGTACCCTCTGGAAAAAGCTAATTGGATTTGAATAGCTTAATTAATGGAGATAGTCACCTACATAAAACCTTTTTTTTTTCCAAATTATAGGTATCTGCAATCTATGAAGAGTCAAAATCAGCATGTGCTTTATGATACAGTCCTCAGGTATTGGCTAAACACAACATTATTAATGGCTGAAGAGGAACTGGGCATAGTTAAAACTGTTCAGGTAGGCTATACATACATTCAAATGTCATAAGCCATACAGTAAAATACTCACTGCTAAGAACAAGGGAACTTTCTAGTTTGTATTTTTCTTTTCAAAAAAATATAACCCAGTTATAACAGAAAATTAAGACATGACAAAATGATAAACAATCAACTGACATCAACTTTATGGTTGAAGGGCTGGCCTTCATCTGAAGTGAAAGCATTTATTTAACCCACAGAAATGATTCTTGCAATTACTGTTAATATTGATTATGCTGATGAATTTACAGTTGTAGCATTCTTGGTCACAGTTTAACAACAGTGAAAGGAGAAGACTTGTGCCACATTCCAGCTGCCTGCTGGAGCAGGGAAAAAAGAAAAGTCTCGTGGTAGTAGAGGCATGGCTGTTCTCTAAACTGTCACCTTCCATAGCCTCCAGGAATCACCTGAACCACGTAATGCTTACCTGATAGTAAATATGATAAAAGTATTTCTCAGAATACCCAAGGGATTCACAGAGCAGTAGCAGAATTTCTCCTCCTTCAGACTCCACAGGAAAGAGGTATCAGAAGAAAAAGACTAGTGCTTTAGGGGGGGGCGGAGGGTGGGCAGGGGGGACAACTGCTGGCTTGGGAGGGACTTGAGAGATGCAGAGAGAAATATCTTCAGATACTTGTTAACGGAAGCGATAGGCTTTCCAGGATTTCCTTTCAGCCAGCTGCTTACCCTAAAATGTGCCCTGTCAGACTGGAACCGTGGTGGACCAAGGAGCAGAGTTAAAGTTATAACGCTGACATTCAGTCATGATACTCTGTACCATTTTCTTAATGTTAGGTGGGACGTTTCTATGAAATGCAGCTCTTCTGTTAAGTTTCAATAGGGTCTTCTTTAAAAGAAGACCCATGCTCTTAATCTTCACAGCAGTTCAATGGACCCAGTACTTCAGCACCTTCTGAAGTCCCTGCTGATGCTAAGGGAGCTTCAAGCTGTTGAGTCAGCTGTAACGATCTCACCTCCTGAGATATTTCTGACTATGCCTATGGTGAGGGATTGCTTAGCAGAGTTAAACAGACTCTTGTTTTTGCACTTCCATATTGCTAATTGTGCTGCTGACAGATTAGCTCTATCACAATGTCATGAAATTAGACATGATCTTAATTGTCTTGCAGGGTTTAGGTTTTTTAAGTGCTCAGTGTTTATCCCCTCTGTGTTGGTCTCTTTGGAGATCAGGTTTACCCTGAAGATCAAGATCAGGTCTCTTGCTTCAAGTGCAAAGTACAAAACCAAGCTACTGTGCAACAGTGCAACAGGACATCTCCTCCCATTATTTTCCCTTTGACTAAGTGACAAAGGAATCCATGGCTGAAATTCTGCCACTTGCCAGATGTCTTTTTGGCTACCGTGCTAAACTGCACAGGACACTGTACTTTTTCTTCTCTTTTTTTCCAGTCTTAGTGGGCTAGTAGCAGTGGGAGGAAATACTTGAATCTGGTTGTTCAGCAGATTTATGGACATTGTAACAAATGCTTTGTGAAAAGTCACGTTGACCTGGTGAGGTGTAATCAAATTGTCTTAATGTCACTCTCATATTTCAGACTTCTGCAACTCTGTTGAAATTTTAACCTCCTGCAAACAAACTCAGAATCCCTTTAACCAATGTTACAGCTTTTTGAGACAACAGGCACAGCTTTTAACATACATGCAGTCTAACCCTGGCTCTTACTTGTCTTTCTTTTTTCCTTCCAAATCTCCGTATTCATTTTCACCACCACATTTAATGCATTGGTCCCGAATATTCTTAACAGAGTAAATATGTTAAATGTGTTGTGCTCTTGAAGCAACCTATCACAAAGAAGTTTTCCTTGGAATATAAATGACACCTTCAAATTTGTCTTCTTTCCATAAATAAATCTATTCTAATGAGGCCACTTGTGCCAAGAGCATTTTCTGTTCTCCAGTATTAATGCCCTTGCAAGTCTCTTCAAGCCTTCAGAGTAATCAGTCGCATCATTGTTGGTAATCAGTCACAGCTCTGCTGAACAAACATGGGCCGTGGTGGCACACGGTCCCGCAAACCAACGCCAGGCTAATGAGGCAGTATGAGCAGGGCTTTCTGATTTGATTGAACTTTGGGAATGTGAATTCCCGTCTCACCATCCTTAAGAAATTTGAGTTTTGACAGATATGGCAGAGAACCCCTGGCCCAGAGATACAGCTCTCTTTAAAATACCACCTGTACGTTATCATGAGCACTTGTCTACCAGAATGCTCAGCTTTTCTGCTATAATGTGTAAGCATAAAAATGGACAATCCATGCTGGGACAAGAAACGTGATTGTACTGTATACAGAAAGGCACTCAAGCACATTTCTAACTATGGGTGAAGTTGCCAGGAGGTAAGACCATCCTAACTCATGTTCCAGATTGGAATAATCGTAAACTACCTGCAGCTTAGTGTGCTCTTCCTGTTAACATGTATTTTATAAAGGACAACTTTATTTCCCACACCCTTTGGAAAATGAACCAAAGTTACCACAAATCATAAATCTTTTTGACTACCTCATTCTGACCTAACCTATACAGTGTAAAGAAAAGTTACCAAGCTACCATGCGATGTGATTTATGGATTACTTATGCCTGGCATTGCTGTTGTTAGAAATGCTCAAAAGAAAATGAAAAGAAATAGTAAACTGCACCTGTACAAATTATGCCACTAGGCTGAATAATTAGGACTGAATTGTGCAGAACATTTTTGTTAATGGTGGATCAAAAAAGGACAATTTCACTCAACTTCTTAAAACTTGCACAGGGCAAATTAACTACAACTCCATAGCACCAAAATGCAGAATCCAGTTTTCCTTTCCTTTTTTCATTAACACAAAGTTGTGCTGCAATGAGTATCTGAAAACACTGTTGTCATACCTGGCAAGCACACCGGCAGTGGGGGCAAAGAGATTTAAGACATAAGTGGAGCCTGAAGTGGCCAGCCAGCTGACCAGGAGCTGTACAGAGCGTTCCCAGCAGATGTCCATTTCCCAGAGTTACCAGAAAACCTCGGAAAGCAGAAGATAACGTAGCATAGTCTTGAAGCTACTCTGTCTTGCCTTAGAGAGCTGGAAAAATATAAAATAGAGCTTTTCCCACAACCTCGCTCCAGGTAACTGACTCAGTAGGAACAAGGCCCAGTTTTTACTTAGAACGGGGCCTTATGTTAGGTCTGATCAACAAATTTATACAACTTATCTTGCAAATTTACAGGCACAGAGAATAACAAAACCCAGAGGTGACAGAAGTATGCAAACTAAACTCTTCCTCAGCAGCCATTAAAGCTACTGCTTTTCAAATGAAAAACATAAGAGTATATACTTGACTATGTTTGAGTATGTACAAGAATAGGTGCTACGTCTGCAAAATGTGCGTTTGCATAACAGCCAATACCTTTTCTGAGAACTCTTATAATAGGAAACTATTAAAATTAAAAAAAAGTAAATTAATAATGTAGAGATCTCCTTTGTATGAATCCACTTTGTAAAATATGTGTATGTGTGAAGGGGAAGCCAACTGACCGTAAGAGAAAGTAAAAAGCCATGAGCTCACTGTGGAAGGAAAGCTATTTTTAGTCAAATTTAAAAGAAATGCTTTCTTTTCAAGGCTTTATATCATGCTCTATTAAATTATGAGTGAAAACAGGTTCTGATTTAAGAAGAGATGGCACAGCAAGATGCGATGTGTCAGAAATGTAATTGTGTATTGTACGCTGATGCTCTGCTTGTCTTCAGTTTGTTGGAGACTGACCAAACAGGGAAGCTGATCATAGCCAGGAGAATCTTGACCTTCAAGAGTCCAATCCTGCAGTGCTGACATACAGCAGTAATATTTCCCCCTTGTGTAATCAGTAGGGCAATTTATGTTAGTTAAGATTTCACAGGAAGTAAATCCCCCAAAGTGTAGTTAGAGTCACTGGGACTGGAGGTGAGAGCTGTGTCTGAAAATTAGACCATAAAAATCAAACCCACAAATAATATAGGCTGATATAGTCTTTAAGATGGATGAAAATCATCTGTTGAGAGTCCTCCCCACTATGCAGGGTCCCTCTCAATGGCAAATGAAGCTTGGGTGTCTTGCAACTAAATATATGTTGCAACTCTGGCTCCAAGTGCTGGTAACACCTAGCCTTGCCTTCCAGCAGAATCAGTGACCCTGGTTCATCAAATCTCTTCATTACCTTCAAGAAGCTTGACTTGTCCCCAAGACACTCCTGACTTCTTTTGTGAGGCACCAGCCTCTTCCTGTCCCAGTCCTACATGGTTCTTTTTCATCTTGGTTGCCAAAACCTGACATCCAGGCAGCTTGAGCAGAGGCAAAGAAATGTGTATACAAATAAGAAATGAAAGCTGTTTTACAGTTTAAATGCTATCTCAGACATAAAGTTTGACAGTCTTGGTATTTGAAGAGAAGAAAAGGAAGACAGGTTTTGACTGCTGTGATCCAGAACGGCCAACCTTTAGCTTCTTGTGTCAGCGGAGAAAGGCAGTGCCCAAGAAATGTAGGTTGCAATGCCAAATGAGGGGTTACAGCAGCCAAGATGGTGTAGTCCCTTGGTGATCATGCCTAAAGTACTAACAAAACCTTGTAATGTAAGAGGGCATTCATTTTACCCATGTTTAGTTTTCTAGATATCAAGCATCTAAGCTAACCTTGGTACAGAGTCTGTCTCTGTAGTCAGTGGAGATTGGCCACCACTGGGGGCAATTATCACATCCTAAAAATGGAGTGTAAGCGTGGTGGGCTGAATGGCTTTTGGAAGATATCTGTCATTGACCACTGACTATAAACAGAGCCTAACTAACTACATCAGATAAGGTTTAGTGGAGGATGCCAACCATTTCCTCCTTAGTCCCAGGACTGATCCTACTATTCTTCTAAGATTTAGAATTCTGGCCTGTGCCACATGAATGAGTCCACATGTAGAGAAGAAAGAGTACATCGCAAAAGAGGCCTCCTTGCCCAGAGCCTTTCAAAATCACCTGAAACACAAGAACTTCTGTTTCTGTTCAAACTTTCAAGTATTGATGAAGTCCCCAGGTATCACTGGAGTGAGGAAGGAGAGCTGAGCAGCCTGCTCAACCCTATTCTTTTCTAGAGGCTCTGAAAATGGGCTTCGACACTGACAGGTTTCTTGAAACCCACTTGTCTTCCATCCTGCTCCTGAGGTTACTGCTGGTGCAACAGCCACAGGCAGCTGGCTGGAGGCTCAGGCTACAATTTGCCAGCAGAGGCTCTCCTGTCTTCTCTCAGTGGTTAAATAATGGTTTGTACACGGAAGTTGTACTGCTTTAGCCATTCTAGCATGAATAGGAACTGGTATAGCCAACCTGGAGAGGACATACAGGATATACATCTATGCTGCACTAAAAAGCACTGAAAAAAATACCTAAACTGGCTTTATAGGTTATCCCTGTGTCTCTCTTCACTGCCAAGCCAGAAAAATAACTCATTAGTGCCCTGCAGACAGCAGCAAGTGACTTTTAATTGGAAAATAGATGCTCTGGTGAGCTCTGAGGGGGTGCAGGAAAACATTGGAAAACTAACAGGTCCTTAATATTTGTGCTCTTATGGTTATAACCATAGTGAGGAGGACCTGAGAGAGATCCCCACCATGCCAAAAAATTCAGCAACTGTCCACATTGTTCAGAAATTAGAACATCTTGTATCTAGAGACGAGTTGCATAATGGACTCAGGAAGCTTCAATTCATAATGCTTTGCTACTGAACTGCAGTGCTCTGGAATGGAACTGTTCAGGGAAAGTCACCCAGAAGAGCCAGTATGTGGTTCCAAAGTACTCCTATTTACTGAGACAAGAATTAATGACTATTCTGAATAGGTAACAAATCCAAAGACAACAGGGAAAAAATGGGGGGAAAAGAGAGAATTACTGAGCATTTAACTTGATAAACATCTCATGAGGCTTGCCTAAGATTAGTTGATGAATACATGAGCTGGTTGGTGCTGTACTTATGTCAACCTCTACTTTTCTTCTGGGCTCTTCCTCTTAGCCCATAATACGACAGGGTCATGTTTATTTGATGTCGTCCACAAGGCTAAAGGGCATTTGATGATGGATAAAAAAATAGAGAGAAAAACTCAAGAAATGTCATTTGCAATCTGAAGGAGGAAATAAAAGAGTGACTCACTTTGAGAATAGTGAACTTGACCCGGCAATGTGCACTTGCAGGCCAGAAAGCCAAGCTTATCCTGGGCTGCAGCAAAAGAAGTGTGTCCAGCAGGTTGAGGGAGGTGATTCTCCCCCTCTTCTCCGCTTTTGTGAAACCCCATCTGGAGTACTGCATTCAGCTCTGGGGTTCCCAGTGCAAGAAAGACATTGAGCTGTTGGAGTGAGTCCAGAGGAGGGCCATGAAGAGGGCTGGAGCACCTCTCCTATGAAGACAGGTTGAGAGACTTGAGGTTGTTCAGCCTGGAGAAGAGAAGGCTCCGGGGAGACCTCATAGCAGCCTTCCAGTACCTGAAAGGAGACCTACAAGAAATCTGGAGAGGGACTGTTTACAAGGGAATGCAGTGATAGGACAAGGGGTAATGACCTCTAAGCTGAAGGAGGGTAGATTTAGATTAGATATTAGGAAAAAAATCTTTACTGTGAAAGTGGTGAGACACTGAAACAGGTTGCCCAGAGAAGTTGTGGATGCCCCATCCCTGGAAGTGTTCAAGGCCAGGTTGGATGGGGCTTTAAGCAACCTGTTCTAGTGGAAGGTGTCCCTGCCTATGGCAGGGGGGCTAGAACTAGATGATCTTTAAGGTCCCTTCCAACCCAAACCAATTTATGTTTTTATGATCCTATGAACTTTCCAAGCCACTACAAGACTCTCTATCCATTTACCTGGGTCAACCTGTAGTTGGTCATTGCTACAAAACTTTGCCTATGGAGGATTCTGAATTGAAAGAGCTCAGGAAAATGAGTTGGAGAGAAAACCAAATCAGGTCGTGTATCCTTCTCTTGCATGCATGCTGCCAAAGGAAAATATGAGTGAAACAGGCAAAACCTCACAGGAGCCCTCTGGTATCCTACAAATGGCTTTGTGCTTAGCACTGGTGTTGTTCTGCAAGTCACCTATGGGATATGACTTGGTCGTTTCATCACAAGCTTGTTTTCTACATGCTATAGAATACAATTTTTAGTTTCCTCTTGTCAAAGGCTTTGCTTTTCCTTTAAAATTGCTCACATGCTTTGAAAGCAGAGTGCCCTGTGTCTGACTTCACTACTGCTTTAGGCGTAGTCAGGGATCTAGGGGTATAATGGGACAACAGATTGGCTGGTATGTGTGCAGATTTGCAATTGCTCGTCCCTGCCTCCTCAGGAAACAATGGAGGAGCAGAAGCAGCTGGTACACAAAGGAGATGAAGCGTAACATGTCTCTAGGAGTGCCGACTGTCCAAGCACCTCTGGTTCTGCCAGTCCTGGGCTGTATGCTGGTGAGAGTAGGGAAGCTCAGATGGTTGTTTTCGAGGCTGTACTCTGTTCCTGTGTGTATGCCATTTGTTACTATTGCCAAACATGGGCATCTTGCTTCGGTCCACAGAGTGTTGTTTGCTGTGCATTGCAGTGCTTCTCCATGTGTTGGTTCTGAAAGCGGCAGCAATGATGCTGATAGGGTTGGGCATTATAAGCTGCTCGATAAACTTGTAAGCCAAATTTGACCCTTAGTGTGTTACAAGGGGAAAAAAAAACAAACATGGAAAGCACCAAAGTGCGGCTTACACAAAAAGGCTTAATAAAGAAACATCTTTTTCCATGTCCTCAGCTGGACGTGCTGGCTTCATTGACTTTAATGGAGTTATTCCACCCTACACCAGCTGAGAATACAGCCCACTAGACTACGAATTGCTGTGTAAAATTACTGTGAGCAGTACGGTTTATTTTCTCATTTGTTGGTTCTGCCATCTGGCACAGCCGCCTTATGTCCTCCTCCTTTCACTATCCTCTGAAAACATCTTTTGTGTTGTCTATAGACATGTCACTTTTCCCTTGCCAAGTATTAGCTTTATGACTGAACACTTCCTCTGATTCCTTTTGAAATCACTTCACAACGTTACCTTTTTCACCCCTGATAACACCTTCAGGTGTCTATTATGCGATGTTGTATTGTGTTTCCAGGTGCAGTATGGGTTAAAATACAGCTCCTGTTTTGCAAACATTTGTGCAGCTTCACAGCTTTAATGGATCCCAGTGACTATAAATAATAAAGGCAAACTAAATAATACACTCCTTCCTGTGAGTCACATGTAGGTTGGCTACATTTCTGAATTCACCTCCTGAGAGAAGCAGCTTTGCCTCCATTATAAGACAGACATGTATCATCCTGTGATGGCACTGCAAGGTCAGACTGTAGCCGATGAAAAGTCATGGATGTCACATATACCAGAATGAGACATTTAAACTGAAAACTCTCACGATTGGTACAAAACACAGTCTCCCACAAAGGCCTGTGCTTATCTACTGAGGGATGGGATTGGGAATTCTTCTGCAAAAATTCCCACATTTCATTTCCTTTGACTGGATAGCTACAGGAGGTTGTTTCTGGGGATCTATATCCAGTATTCCAGGAAATCTCCTGAGCTTGCTC
>VXBL01007874.1:247873-270345 GCA_013400195.1 Aramus guarauna
CCCATGCTGGAACAGGTTTGCTGGCAGGACTTGTGACCCCATGGGGGACCCACGCTGGAGCAGTCTGTTCCTGAAGGTCTGCACCCCGTGGAAGGGACCCACATTGGAGCAGTTTGTGAAGAACTGCAGCCCATGGGAAGGACTCACATTGGAGAAGTTGGTGGAGGACTGTCTCCTGTGAGAGGGACCCAGCACTGGAGCAGGCGAAGAGTGTGAGGAGTCCTCCCCCTGAGGAGGAAGGAGTGGTGGAGACAATGTGTGATGAACTGACCACAACCCCCATTCGCCATCTTCCAGCACCACTGGCAGGGAGGAGGTAGAGAAAACTGGGAGTAAAGTTAAGCCTGGAAAGAAGAAAAGGGTGGGGGGAGGTGTTTTAAGACTTAGTTTTATTTCTTACTGCTCTACACTGATTTGTTTTGTAATAAATTAGATTAATTTTTCTCTAAGTTGAGTCTATTTTGCCCGTGACGGTAATTGGTGAGTGATCTCTCCCTGTCCTTACCTCAACCCACGAGCCTGTATTTTCTCTCCCCTGTGCAGCTGCGCAGGGGAGTGATAGAGTGGCTCTGGTGGGCACCTGGCCTCCAGCCAGGGTCAAACCACCACATCTCCACTCTCAGTTCTCTCTGACTTCAGGGACCCCTCTCAAGAGTCAGTGGCTTTGGACTAGCAACCTTTGGACTTTCAGGCTGATAAATATGCTAGATTATAGCCTTCCTCCCTTGGAGTGAATGGTAACCTGATGATGAAAAATTACATCAGATTTAACTTTTTCCATTTTGAAGGGTAATAACTAGCTCCCTCTTTCTCCCTGGGGCTCCGTGGGCTAAGGAAAAAGAAAAAGCTTTTCTAACTACATATAAACACCATCTCAACCAGTTAAGTGTAGAGTACTCATCCCACTGAAACTACAACAGGACTTTTAACAGGACTGCACCAGTTGGCCTTCATGACTTTGTTCTCATGGCTCCCTGAATCCTGCACACAAGTCTGGAAAGACAGGATGGAAGGAAAGACGCAGACAGGACCTGGGTCTGAAGGCTTCAAGCACAAAGGTTAGAGGGAGCTTTGCTTTCATTGGAGATAAAATATTCGCCTAGAAAGAACTTGTCAGCTAATGATTTCAGGAGTGAGAGAAAGGTGATTTAAGACAGATCCCTGAAAACTGTTATCTTCTGCCAAAAACCATTTATCGTTCCTGGATCAGGCATTATTTCCTGCCATCATGTAGGACTTGTGAACAAGGTAATTATCCCACCTGAAAGAAGACAATTTTTTTTGGTGTGGCTATATCATGTCCACCTCAGGTATAGCAGCTTTTCAGAAAGAGGTCATTTACTGGCAATCTCAGTCAGTACTGCTCGTTGCTCCCTGCATGATCTTGCCTGCTTTTTGGCTAACTCTTGACCCCTGGGAAGGGGAGGGCAACAACCACAGCTCTTTCTCCAGGCCCAAAGTGTCATGGTATGGAGCAGTGAATGAATAGGCAATTCTTAATGGCTCTCACATCACTTACAACTGCAGTAACAGGTTTACTTCTTCCTGTAGATATCGCTGAGTGGATAGAAAATATATGGAAAAGTTCTACATATCAAGAAGCACTGCTGAGCTCTTCTCTCTTTGAGACGTACCTGAAGAAATGTATTGCTCTGGTTCGTACCTACCAGCTGGTGGTTAGCAAACAGGAAAGGTGGGAAGCAGATGCGTCGAGGTGGAGCTTTTCAGTGCTGCTCTGACCAGAGGAGTTAAGGCACAGCACAGGCAGTTACTTTGAACCTTCAGTTCTCATGGGAGTGGGAAATATTCAGCAGCTCTTGGGTGGTCCTCAGCATGTTTCAAGACCAGGGATTTTTTTAGGATATTATATATGGTTGAACCACTTAAATTGAATCAACAGCAACTCAAAAATAAATTGTGAATGTAATGTGCAGGGTAGGTGACCTCTAACAGCAAACAAAGCAGAACTTTTGATCTTAAGACAAGCTGTTTCTCCCCTGGAAGGTGTCCTTTGATTCAGTCTGTGTCTGTAAAATGATTAGAGAATATGAGATATATTGCAAAAGATCAGGAGGAGCAAGAACCAAACACAAGAAAAAACATTTAAACACAAAGGCAGGGCTGGCAGAGGGGCCAAACAGAAAGAGCGCTCTTCTCCATTTTGTTGGTGCTTCTTTCCCACTTGTAAATACACTGCTGGGAGATTAACTGCATGAAGGAGAACCAAGGGTGGGAAGCAAAGAGAGGAGCTGTGACTGATTTCTACGACTCTCTAATAACTGACTGGCAAGCTGGTGTAGCGGATCACTGAATGCCATGAATCATTTGTAGACCAAGATCAAAGAGTAAAGAGGACAAAGTTCACCTAGCTGGGCATTCGTGCAGGGCTTTGACTACCTGAAGCCTTCAGGAAACCATTGTTTTTTTTCTCTTCTCATCTCTAACCTCTTTTCATCTCTGTTTCCATCTAGACTAAGCCATTTACTTGGTATTCTACCTTGTCTAGCTCTTACTTACTTCACTACATTAATCCAGGAGCAGAATTCCAGCTTGTTTCAATTGTTTTTACAAAGAGGAAATCAAGCCTAAGGATTTCTACTAATTTTTGTTCCTTTCCTTCCAAGTGCTGAACCTTGTATTGGATGGAATAGAAAAAAAAAATCTCCTTTTGGGAAAATTAAGGATTGACTGGTCTTGTGCCTGATCCTGTTTCATGGTTTGCCTCCATCTGAATATAGTGCCCTGTAATTGGAAGACCTATGGAGCTGGCAATCAAATTATTCTAGTATATATGCAGTTCAGATCCAAATAGTCAGATATGGGTATCTCATAAACATAAATCAAATAAATGTGTACAGCAGGAGAAATTTATCTTATCCAGATATCTAGAGCTGACAACATATGTCTGAGACCTCTACTAAAATGAAAGTACGATGCGTAGCAAACAGCTTGGAGAAAGAGTAGCAATCAGTACGTTGAAGACAAGAAATGGAAAACAGGGCTGTAAATTTAAACATCACTAATGCCACAATACTTCTGAAGCAAGTTTGACAGACCTCTGGTGCTTTTATGGGTACAGCATACAAAGATTTTCAAAATCCCCACTGAAGCTGCAGTTCTGTCAGAATCTAGGCTGACCTAGGTTGCTGTTACCTCTCGACTACCTGCCCCTCTGCCCCATGGCACCGCTGGCTGGATTTTCCAGCTCTCCCTCACACTGGCAAAAACATACCTAATCCTGCAGTGAGTTGGTTTGGACAGCTAAATTGGAAGAAAATGCTTCTTGTTTCCTGCCCTCCCCCGCCCATGAAATGAGTTGCTAGTTTCTCTCCCTTAACTGGCTCACTGTATGATGAGACCAGTGAAGAGAAGAATGGAGAGTGCATCTAAGGAAAGGTGGAGGGCAACCCCACCTTAGATCATACCAAACTGCGGTGGAATTGCAGCTTTAAGCACACAACCCCACTCCCAGTCTCTCAATCATGCATATGTGTGTACGTGGATGTTTCAAAAGACCTACACATTCACTTTATTGCAGTTGCGTATGTTTACTTTGATATAGCGATTCTTGAAATGCTGGGTCCACTTGCTTCGTGAGTTAACCACATGGAACCACCGTACTCTTTGGCATTTAAACTTCCATTAAAGAACAAAACATGCTCCTATCCATCATAGTTGATTAGGAAATCTTCCTAGTAGGACCCAAGTGTGCAGTGTTTCCTTTCTTGAGTCTGAAAATAGTCTGAAACAATATTGATGAGAGAGGTAAACGCTGCCCAAACTGCTTGTTTCCATTCAGGCTTTGACTCAAAACCTTATTGACATCATTATAAATGTCAAGATTTGATACATAATACATGAATACATTTTAGCAGATGGAGAGGAATGGAAATGAAGCCAAGATGCAGTTGAGGCAGGGTTTAGAATTGCTGGAAGGAGAAGGATGAAGAAAGGAAAGGTGCCAAGAAGGAAGTAGAGCAGAAACAGAGAAAGGAAGATGGGAAGGAAGGGAAGAGAAATCACTCCTACTGAGCTCTGCTGAATCAAGCACTAACAGAGTGAAAGAATAATAAACAGTGCATTATCTACTGCAGCGGAAGATGAGGTTTTCCCTTTGCTCATTGTATGAAGCTCCCTTTGAGACGAGCAGGAGTTGTGCTGTGGACAGAAGGCAATATGCTCGCCTATATCGCCACTGTAGCCCATCCTCCATACCCAGGCATGTAGTTCGTTCTCCTCCACAGGATGATGAGGAGACCTCCTTGGTCAGAGACAGCTTAACCAAAACAGCCCATTAACTACCTATTTTACATTAACAAGAGTAACCCATTGCCTAAAACTAATAGCTATATCAATGCTACAAATTGCATTAAACTTCTGAAAGGGTTTTCTCATAACTAAAAATTATGATTGTTCTAGATGAAACAGATATGGGATTCTACCTACACTCAGGCTGTAAAGAAATTTATACCTTTTTTTAAAAAGCTCATCATCATGCAGCAGAAACACGTGCAATAGGGATGAACTGTCTGCAAAATAGTCCTTCCAATCTGCCAATGATAACTATATTTCTAGAATCTAATAAAAAGATGCCAGAGGACAAGATGAGAAAAACTGTACAAGCAAAAGGTAAACATAAGATTTTGCACTCTGGGGATGAGGTTACCAACAACTATTATCGTCACCCATGTATCAAACAGGCACAGAATGCGATTTTCAGAAATCCCTTCACATTTTCTAAAGAAAAGCTTCTATGAATCTTTTCTTTTCTTCCTCTTCCTATGTTATGTGCTGAATATTCACACTTCTTTTCTTAGAAACATAGTTGACTTGTCCCAAAGTCTCTGCCTTTAAAAGATAAGTGTATTAATTCATGATATTCACTATTCTCATGCTTTTCTTTCTCAAAATATAAAAAGAACAACCACAATTTAATACTCTAAGCAAATTTCCCTAGGAAAACAAGGGATCTTTTCTATTTCAGATCCTTGGTAGCTCTATTTTCTTAGAGCAGATCAGTTTGCTGCTTTCAGTCTCAGAATTGCTTATCTAGCCTTCAGCAAAGGGCTATGCACAAGCATAAGTCTGACAAACTTGATTTATGTTAAGAAATAATTTTTCTGTTGTCATAGAAACCACTGCACGATGATCCAGGCATGAGTAAAAAGTAACAATGATAAGCAGGCTGCTGGTTTCGCCACTGAAACTCCCCTCGTTGATAATGTCCCGCCAGTAATTTCCTTGCCTCCTAGGGCGAAAAGGGCAAAAAGATCCTATCTGGAAGGATGACTGAGAGGAAAAATTTGCCTAGAGGGTGGCTTCAGTGTGGTAAGGCAGGCACATTGCCCAGTCCAGACGAGGGTGTGCAGCCAGCACAACTTCTCCTGCAAGGCTGCAGCGCGGGGAGCAAAGTAAATGTTTCTTTTGAATAGCGAGCGAAACCAGACGAGAAATCCCCCAAGCCTGTTACAGAGACCTCTGTGCCACGGTGGAGAGAGACGGAATAATTTGCTTCTCTTGTGTCAGGGCTTTACTTCCATCAGCAGGAATGAATCGTACCCACATTTTAATGTTTGCACAGCTTTTGCCGCTGCGCTATGCATAAACAATTTCTGCTTCAGTAAGAGGAAACACCCACCTGGACAGTAACAAATATAAGGGAGTAAAAGAATCAATGAAAACTGATCATCACAACATGTTCATGTAGAAGCACCCACCCACCCTGGCACCACCCGCCCACGAGCTCCGTGCCACAGCGTAGGCAATTACACCCTGCCCGATATAAATATAAATGATCATTCATTGCCATTTTTATGCCACGAGAGCACGGGAATGTAGATTGTTTACTACAACACACTCTGCTCAATCTCCACCATCAGTCATTGACATTTTAGGGATGTTTATCCCCAAGATTTACAAGGGCAATGAACATCGCTAGTGCTTGCCGCTACAGCTGTCAGACTGACTCGCTCTTCTTTCCCAAGGGAAATCTGTTTCTGCATCTGCTACTGTTGGTTCAGCTTACGGTGGGCTTTCAGCTGAAGGGTTGGTGCTGTGGATCCGTGGCCTGACAAAAAGGCAAAAGGACAAAAGCATTACTGCAAAAAAAGGCGGAAAACCTGTAACGTTTTGTGCAGGCTTAGAGTTCCTCTAAGCAATGAGTGGAAAAGCCAGAGGAATCCAGTCCGGAACACTCCTCTCCTGCAATTAGTACTGGGAACAGACCAAAAAGAGGAGGACATGGTTAGATTACATCTAACCATCAGCTCTAAAGCTGATCAGTTGCAATATGTCATAAATTAGAAGAGAGTTTAGTGAACAAATATTGCCTCTTTTTCTGCTGGTGCACTGTCCAGACAGTTTTATTTCCCCTCTATCATTTATCATTTGAAAATATTTGACAATCTCTCCAAGTCCTTTCTGATCTGAAGCTTATTGATATTAATTTTGCAAGCATGAGAAACAGAGGCAGATCTGGCATTGCTTCTGCCTCTTGATAAGGTGAAAGCAGCTTTTAGCACTGCATGTGTCGTGGATTGTGGAAAGTGAATTCTGAACTCATATTTTCCAATATTCTCTGTAAAATGCATTCTTGTAGGCTTTCCAGGCAGCTTTCTCCTAGGTAATAAAGAAAAAAACCCCACAGAATACAAGGGGCAAGAAGATAGCTCAAGTAACCTTGCCCGATGATTTAAGCGGAGTTTATGACAGTGCTCGCCGGAGTCTAGTTACAAGAATCTGAACAGAAAGCCTGGTTATTTTCTTCTTTTCTCCAGATACACAAAGATGCATGGAGGATGGAAAAGGAAAACAGAACTTAATTATTGACATGATTACTGTTGCTAGATTACAAGAAAGTGCCTATCTGCCACTTCTTCCCTAGGTGCACGTGTACACATCTCCTTTTATGTTCACTGCCTATCCACAGCTTGTCTTATACATGCATCTTTTTATGTCTCATTATCACATCTCACTCCCATGCTCTTTATAGTGCAAAACAAGGTGTGTGTTTGGTTATGAAAATGCTGGAGGGGGTGAGGGCGTTTTTGCATGGGAGATGCTGTATTACCATGTCAATCATTGCTCCTTCTCTTTCTTAGTCTATGCATATTAATCCTGGATGAGCCCCAACTGGGATGCTTCTGGCACCGAGGAAGCTGAGATTTAGATAGCAATTTAGAAATTTAGATAGCAATTTAGAAATTTAGATAGCCCAGGTCCACTGGCATGTGATTCACACAATGTTATCAGACTTGTACTGAGGGGCCTGAAGCTTTCATTCCACCATGCTGAAAATCTGGTTTAGAGCTAAGCATAACTTATGGGTTGCTGGGGGAAGATTGCCTTTCCTAGTTGAACTCTTTCACCCTGGGACTATGTATAATCCCCCTTTTTTTCCCCCCCGACAGAAGAAGGGCTGTTGTCTATTAACCAGCCTAGCTACCAAAAAAAGGAGTAGGGGCGGGAGACTGCAGGCTTCCTCTCCAGCGTTATAGTACTTACTGAAGCTGGCTGGGCATGCTGTTCTACATGTCATCCAGGCTCCTGCTGCATCTTGTCCTCTGTGAGTGTGAGCAGTGAAGAACTTTCTGCTGTTGTAGCCTGCTGCTGAGATGCTTCTCGCTTTCTCTTTTGAGGCGAGCTGCGAATTTTGACCAATGTTCAGCAGGAGATACCATTAAACATTAGGACCTGAAGGCCGCCAAGAACTCTTGGAGGAAGTTCTTCTTTCCTTGGAGGCAGTGGGGCATGCAGAGAGACTATAGTGGGAAAAACATAGGTGCCTTCCCCATGGGAGAGGAGTAAGAATGGGTGGAAGTAGAAGAACTGCAAAAGCAGCAGAGCAGCACGTCTGCTCAGAGACAGTAAACCAAAATCCATTCAACTGGAATAGCAATGGCTGCTGAGCAACGGTGGTTGCTGCGACCTGAGGTGTAGGCATCGTGTTCAACTGCGTAACCTATACTCCCAAAAAAGCAGTGATCCCTGAAAACAAGCACTTACGTCACCTACGTACTCAGACAGCACTGCCTTGACTGATGTGTCCTAGGGCAATCGCAGATCCAGCCTATTCATCAGCTGTTGGTAGAGGCTCTGGTGTGGATTAAAGAGGGAGAGGTGGAACAGGAGACTGGTTGTGGCATTAGGAGGGAGGAGAAGAGCGGCAGCAGCACGCAGGTCTGTGGGAGAGAAGGAGTGTTACATTTGCTGGGATATGAATATAAACGGTGCTGCTGCCAAATCAAACAGTTCCCCTTGTTTTGTTTCTTTTCTTTTCTTTTTCTTTTTCTTTTTTTTTTTTTTTCAAAACCCCCAGTGACTTAAAGACAGAAAAAGATAATAGTATGCCTTCTTTTATATTCTAGAGCGTCACCCTTCTCCCTGCTGTTTGGCACCTTGCCCATTTCCAGCAGGCACTTTCAGATGCAGATTTCTCCCTCAATAGGTATGGTGGGGCTCTTTGTCCTCATCTTCCCCTACCTTCATTAGCGGCTGTGCGTTGGGGGCCTTGCTCAGATATCAGAGGGCACAGGGCCGGGTAAGAAGCAGAGCAGAAAAGGCCCCCTGAATACTGATTCATTACCATGCAAATGGAGGAACACCCCAGCTATGCAGAGGGCGGTATCTTTATAAAGCATGCGTAAATACCGCACAAAACAATGATTACACAGCGCTTATGCATCAGTTAAAATTCATTCTGGACAGGCTGGATAACACTTATCCATATATGCTAAAATAGATTCGCTTAGGATCTGCAAATGGTTTATAGATGTCTCCTGAGATAGGGGCATTGCCTGGGGCGCGGTGGACATATCCGTGCAGTAACGTATCAGCAAGCTGTGACAAGAAGACAGATGAGGGTAGGCAACTCGAGATGATTCCCATTTGTCTGTGTACATGTGGCTCAAAGACCAGCTGTCCCCAAGGATTCACTCAGGGTCCTAGCTGGATGCTACCCCCAAATCTCTGGTGTGTCCACGAATATGGACCAGCTCATCTGAGCATTTCCGTTGCACTGCACTAGGCTGGGTTATAGCCCTAAATCCTTGTGCTGTCGACCGTCACACTGGCAACCTGGCGGGGTGCATTTTGCAGGAAAACCATTTTGATAGCTCTAGTTCTAGCTATGGCCCGTGGTTTATTTGAAACGAATGACAGAGCAGCTCGGGTTAGTATAATGCTGAGGGTTGTGGGATATATCCACAGCAGCTCTGAAACCAAACACAGATGAGAACCAAAGTGCTCGTACAGTTTCTCCACCTCTGTTTGCCCACCCTCCTCTCTCACAGGAAAGGTGACTATGGAGATGGGTGATGACTTGGCTGCAGCCCTGCAGTACGGCTGCACGCTTGAGCTAAACCTACAGCAGAGACAGTTTCTGAGGGGCTAAACCTGAAAAATTTGGCCTAGGAAAACTTGGTTCATCAATTCCAACTTCTTTCTTGCCACTGTGGAAATGTTTTCTGGAAGCATTGTGTGATGTCTGCCTACACAAATAACCATACAACATGCTGGATTCACAACCATATAATTCCACCTTCCAAAATAATATATTGTAGCCCTCTAAAGACCTGAACAGGTAGGTAATAAATCCTTTGATGACACGTACTCTGGAAGGACTTCAAAAGCACTACCTGCTGTGGAGAAGAAGAGGAACGAATCACCCTTTCTAGATCCTCTTTGATTTGTGGGGTAAAAAAAAAAAATAAAATCTCCACATTTCTTTGAAAATCAGCATAAAGCAATACTGTCTATAGAAATCTGCTTTCTGTCCTTTCAGGTTCTCACTTTTCAGACATACCCATTTTCTGGTACGTAAACCACACATAAGCCTCCCAGTAACAACTATCTTTTCAGACCTTTATTAACCAGTAGAACTGGGAAATTGGCATATCCCAGGTCTGGAAGAGGAGGATAGGGAAAAGATCTTATGAGCTCCGTGAGAACCAAAATTTGGAATATAATTCAGGATTTCTTGCAAATGTTGACCAATTGACCTGCTCATTGGACATGTGCCAGGCTGTAGCCTCATTAAGAGATTCCAGATGAATCATACGCCTCTTAGAAAGGCATCTTAGCGAGTTTTTTCTGCAAAGGCTGTTGATGTGGTTCCAGTTATGTCGGACTCTGGTAAATATAACGGCAGGATTTTTAGCATGTGTGTTACAGAAAGAGGTGAATAGGTATGCCAGGTTAGTTTAACCACAATTTCAGCACCAGTCTGGCTAAATCTGTTTCTAAATCAATCTAGTTCTGCTACCTCCGTGACCAAACAATGCACAGAAAGGCCTTAAGAGCTGAAATGATAAAACCCCAAGGAGCAGCAGTTCGTAATGAAAACAACAGGGCTGATAATTAAACTTCTACCCATGGTCTGAGTTGGCAGTCAGCTTAGTTAGCAAACAGTGATGGAGAGAGACAGTCCAAATTCTTTACTGTCTGTCTGTGGGACTTACCAACCTTGACAATGCTTCACCCTACCTCTCTAAAATGGGGTGAAAGGCTCCATTCAGGCAACAGGCAAAGCTGTTTCCATCTGGCATGCTCCCTTCTCATGAGGTTCCCCCAACTGATTATTAAGGAGCTGTTTTATATAACCCACCACCACTCCTCCATTTGCCTCCGGATTCCCAGCTCATTCTTGCCTCATTACTTCAGTTTTGATGTCCGCAAAACATTTTAATAAGAATTAATTTCCTAGGTGAGAAAGCCCCAATATGCACCTCACGGTGATGTTAAAAAACTGTAGGTGCCATACCATCTGATTCCTGGGATTTTGTGATTAACTGTGACAGCAGCATTAACAGTAAAGACATTTGTTTTGTGTCAGCTGCTGATTGACAAAATATTTACCTATTTTCTTCCAGTACTGGTCATGTCCATAAATCCCCAGGTGAATTCAAAAGTGGCTTCTCTAGCCATTACAATATCTACATGATAAAGTATTCCCGTGAGTCATTTTTTAAGATATATCCAGCTGTATGTGAACTTACAGGGTATTTTTCCAGAAATATTTATTGCATGTTCTGTGTTTCACAGCTCTGCTTAGCAGGCTAGCATTAGTGGCAATTTTTTTTTTTGTGACTGGCATTTGCATAACTCAGATACCATGACTTCTGTGAAAGTTCTGTATTTCCAAAGCTCTTTTTAGCATAGGGATCTAGTATAAAATGTATTGACCTTCTGTACTTATTAATGTCCTTTTACTTACTGTTTGAGCTTCTTGCAATTTGTAATGTGTTTTGTCCTGACAAAATGATAAAGAGGTAGAGAGTAGAAAGGGAGGAACTGAATCAACAAGAGACAAAGTGACTTACAAGTTGCCTAAATCAAGCCAGATAGCTGAAAAACAAGGACAAGAAGTTTCCTTCTGACCTACGCTGCTGCTCTCCAAGCATTGCACCCTCTTTCCAGTTTCTTCCACTGGGAAAGAATTCTTCATGTAAATAATTTTGGATTTAACAACACATTTTTAATAGGTTTTAGCATAACTTATTCAGTTTTACTTTTTCTCTTCCCCTCACAAAATGCCCTTCATAAAAAATGGAAGTGCATTAAGATTTCGCCTTCAGTCTCCATTGCAAACAGGAACCTGAATGAAAGATCTGGTTTGAGCGTTATTAGCAGAGGTATATCAGATCAGGTGAGCTACAGCTGATGAAAACTGCATTGTAATTTTGTCAGAGAGAGCAAACTATCAGATCATCAAATACGATTTTAAATGAAGTACGAAGCCTGAAAGGATTCTGGAAAGAACCCTTTTCAGATAAAGGCAAGGAGAATTACTCAAAATATAAGGAGGGAGCTGCAAAAAAAAAAAAAAAAAGAAAAAAAAAAAGAAAAAGCTCTTCAGTTCAAGGGGTTTTATGTATTTGTGAATTTTCTAAAGCACTATTTTCCTCCACTGTCATTGTCTAAAACACTGTACTCTGTAATTGTCATCGTGCATTTACATTTTTCTTTGTTATTGAGGACAGCCAGCTTGAATTAGAAGTTGTCCACGGCCAAATTCTGAAGTATCAGGATATTAACTGGGATGTGGCAATGGATTAAAGCAGGGCTGCTCCACCCCTTCTCCTGGCCTTGCAGGGAAGGGGGTTGAAGGGCCACGCAGCAGCTCCTGCACTGCCTCTCTTCCCGACTGACATTATTTTTTCTTTGCTTTACCCTAACACATCAAGCTGCCCGTACCCCTCTGTCAGCTCCAGGCAAGGACGCCAGCCTCTCAGATGAAGGCAGCACAATCAGGCAATGTTGGTGGCTGTGTCAGCCACCCCAGCTTAATCTGCTGCCGCACGGGTCTGTGCGCTGCCAAAACTCTGTCATTCCTGTCTCATGGGTAGCAATTGATTGTAAAACCAGTCTACAAAAGCACTGAGGCCTTTACAGAAGTTATTCCTTTACCACAACTTGGGGATTTGTCCAAGTCCTGAGTCCCTGAGCCACTAAAAGGCCCCACAGAGTCTCTCTGACTTGGGTTGTGATCCCACGTCCCTCACTACAAGTCGCCCTGACTCATGCTCTTTGTATCACCAAGAGTGCTCCCTTTGCTGAACCACCCTCCTAAACACAACGCAAAGGATCCGGCGGGGAATTTAATATTAAGCGCAGAACACTGAATTATTACCATTCAACCTAACTCACCGCTCCCTAAAATATATTTGAAATTTCATTAAAATAGATTGTGTTTTGCACAAAGCAAGTCAATGCTCTTAGTTGGGATTATATCTGTTATTGCCTAGCACTGTACTGAAAAATACATTGCTTTTAATACACTCTGCTATGTTCCTAAAGGCTTAGGAACTAATGTCAGCTAAATATATTCGTACTGGTTGTTCAATCACTGCACCAAATACGCTCTGCAAACTAGTCACCATTAAAATGTTAGTGGTTCCTTCTTGAATAATTTGCTATCACCAGATTGCATGTCCTTTGGGTCCTCCTAAAAGCTGAAAAGGAAAGGATGGACAAGAACATGATATGATGACATCAATGTCCAAGTGATTTAATTCAATGTTATTACTATGCATGTGGAATTTTTTTTCCCTGCTTTTAAATTTCATCAGGGAATTTTCCTAAATTTCTGCATTCTTTTCTTGGCATTTCTTTCAGTCTTTCATTTTCTTTCCCCTTCCTCTTTCCCTTGCCCTTTCCTCTCCTTTTGCCCTTCTTTTCCTTATCCTTTTTCTTTTCCTTGTTTTTCTATTCTACTCTAGTTTATTCTACACTTTGGGTTTTTACTATTCTATTACTTTTTATTTCAAGAAAATTCTAGACATGTGATACAGTTCTGCATGCTTTTGCTCCTAATAATAATTATGGGCCAAATTTTGCACCTTATAAATTTGGGTAGATAAATTTGGTGCAATTGCACTGATATTAATGGAATTTAAGCTGACATCAGACCCTAACCCTACATTTTAATGATTGATTTGCATGGTCTCAGCTGTGAGACAATTTGTCTTAAGCCCCCATTAAATCCGAAAACGAGTGTTTCTGACTGAGTATGCCAATCATTCTAGCTTATCTAGTGAGAGATGCCACATGCTTTCTCCTGTTCTAGCCTTAATTTTTGACAGCTACTTATGCTACTCATTGTCTAATTGGGCCTGCCAATCCTCCCTGTATGTCCCAATCTGTCCAGCCCAGACACAAGACTCTGAAATGTTTTTAAAATCTGCATACCGTTGTTGATTACAAGAGAAAAAAAAATACAGCCTAGATGTGACAACAAGCTTACTTCTATATGATTATTGTTCAGACAGTTGCAAAAATTAAAAGAAGAAATGACATTTGAGTACTTGGGCTTCCTGACTATAATGGGAGGAAGGCTACTATGGACAGGACGAAAGACACATTTCCTTCTGAGGCTTTCACACAGCAGTAAGGGCTAAATCCTGCCATTTTTTTGCTTGGTGTGCTGTGAAAGAGGAGGAGGTAAGAGCTCTTCTCAGGTAGTACCAAATGGTAGGATATTCAACTTACCAGTGTGCCCCGATGCACAGCGTAGGCTTTCTGAAGGAAGAGGATGTCCTCACACGTAGCAATGGCTGGTAGGTTAGGACCTCCTTTGCCTCCATGCAGAGAAATAAGAAGCTCCCCATGCTGTGTCCCACTGTGAAATCCTGTTTCCCAACACCAGGATTCCTTCCACGGAGGATACATCTGCCAAACTCTGCTTAACCTTACGGTTGCGACTTGCCAAACAGCATGCCAACATTTTGGGCCACAGTTTCTCAGTGGGGCTGGCAGAGCTCTGACATCTGCCAGGACCTGATCCAAAGCTCATGGGATTCAATGGGAAAAAACAAAACAAAACAAAACACCAACCTCCATTGATCTTGGTGGCTTTGGATCTGTCCTTTTGCTCATCTCCTTTGATGATTTATACAACACTGACATGCATATCACTTCTGAAGCACACAGAGCACATGGTTTTAATCTCACCATTTCCCTGGTGACAGGGAAGGAAGTGTGCTGGCAGCTAAGACACTGAAAAACACTCATTATTCTGTACATTATTATTACTTTTCTCTTCCCTACGGAAGGTAGAAATTACAATGAAAAATCACAAATGTTTTGTTTTACAGTCTTTGCCTGCCCTTAAAGGCACAGTAAAATAGTACAAAGTGTAAATCTTTGTGTGTAAAAATGATGATAATGTTTGGTATTGAGATGGGAGGTAAGAGAACATTAACAACTAAAAGCCCCTGCTAAACAAATGACCCCTTTCCCTAGGAAAAGCTTCATGAGGGAATCTTTCCAATGCCCCAAGGAATTCTCTTCTCAGACTGGAAGTTGAGAACATTTCATCCTTGTGAAGTCTTTGTAAAATCAAGATTACCGGGCCATTGGCAGCAGTGGTCTACTAGTTATGCTGCTCCAGACCAAGTCCTACAGTAACGGCAGCTACAAAACAAACTTAAAGTAACTCAAGACTCCTTGTGTCCTGAAGAGCAGTTTTCAGGAGCAGCCGGGGGTAGCTACGCTGGGTGTCTGGCTGTCAGACCCGGTACCCTGCGCAGTTCTTCAAGGGATGCCCCCACAGCACCCGATTTCATGGAGCCACAGTACCTCTTGCCCACCAGAGAGATCCACAAGCTGCCAGTTGCTTTCATAAAGCAGGAAGGATGCTTTGCTACGTTTTTAGATTTTTCATTCCAGTCCAACACCTTTTTCCTTCTTTGTTTCCTCACTGGCTAGTGCAATTTTTCAGCACTAGATGTCAGTGTGGACTTGTGATACCAGATTGCTCTGTATTTTTCCTTCAACAAGAGAGGAAGAATTGCCATCGAGAATTAATACAAGTCTCTCCAGCCTCATGATGTGCTTCCTACAAAACGGGTCTTTTCTTTACTGTTTGAACTCCACACAGAAAGCGTGGAACTACATTCTGTCCTTGATTGGGATTAATATGGCTGTAAAACGGCCTGACCCATTTTGTGATCATATCACGTCTGAGTTAGAGAGGAGCTACCATGACTCTGGAGGAAAAGCTTTGTTTAGAAAATAATAAAGAAATGGTTCTGAATTATCTTGATAAGTTGTGACCTTGCTAAGGCAGAGTCATACAGGTGCTCCACAGGGATAGTTAACCCTATAACCAACAGTACTCATCTCAACGAGAACCTACTGATGAGACTGAGTCTTTGCACTGCTATTGTCTAGAAAGACATTGCATCATCTAGAAATGTTTTGTTACAGCAGGCTGTTACAAGGACTGTTCTAACTTGAACTTAATCTATTATTTGCCTGGCATTTTCTGAATACTGAACTGAAACCAACTCATGGCAGAGCAACCGACCAGGAAGTGTATGCTGGCTTTCTGAAGTGGTAAAACGACTGGTTTCTATTAGTCTTTGGAAAATGTTTTGTTTCTTTAAGAAATTTAAACCTCCCAGTCTAAATTGTGAGTGGTCCCTGTGCTGTTCTGGGAGGACGATGCATGAAGCACCCCAGCTCCCCTCATTTTGCAAGCAGCAATCTAGAACAAGACACTGCTCCTCTTGCTCCTGGAGACGTCAAGCTGGGGAAGGGCAGAGGAGGAAGTGGGTTCACAATTCTAATTTCTCATCTTTTACTTTCATGGGTTCTGGCTTCTGTTAAGTGGATTTGAGCCAACACAGCAGATGGAGCCTTTTACACCACCCTCGTGCTTGGTTTACACCAGGCGTGATGCACAGAAGCCGAGGCAGAAAACGCTTCTGGCAGAGAACATGAAGTGGAGCTCTCTGACATTCCTCCCAACTCAGCGCAGTTGCGGCTGCGATCTAGGCCTTCAGAAACATCCAGTTACGTGCTTTTGTATTCTTCACTATGCAGCAGTTCCTAAAGTATTACTCTGATACAGACACTAGTATGCCTTGCTTTTATTATACTTTAAGGTTGTTACAGTCCCTTTTACTTCTGTTGCAAGAAGTCAGAGCAACACGTGGGTGACTGCCCAAGCAGCTGTGCTTAAAAGCCCTACGAGTAACTATTTAGTGGGGTTTTGTTTCTCATTATTATGCTTATCAGTAGGAGACTGTAAGTAGGAGGCTATAGAATATTAAAAGAGTAGTGCTTAAAACTATCAGTTGAAAATATTAGCAAATACTGAGCAAAAATAAAGACAAAGGTATTTTTTTCTCTTGGATTCAGAGAAGTTAAGGTAATATTTGGCAGATAATGCAGAACCTGAGAGAATACAAATTGTACTTGGCAAATCTAATGTCACGTGGCTCTATTACCTGCTGTCATTCCTACATATTTCACTGTTATTGTTTCTGTGGTACTGTTTTCCATTTACTTACCTCTTCCTATAGATGTCTAGCATTCAAGCAATTAGTACTGCTAATGAAAGACATATCCTGTAAAAAAGCTTGTCTGCAATCAGCTTCTGAAGACTGATTTACCTGTGTAACACTCACTGTATCTAGACTTGAAGTGCTTTCTTTATTAACTACCATGAATTGTGCAGATAAGGCTGTCCGTAAAGGCAGCTGCCTCTCTAGGTGCAGAAGGGTTTAATGGTCTTGCTCTATGCAAGGCAAAACAGTGTAATTCAGACATACACCTTAAAAGACTGTCATTATTGCCCTCTGCAGAAGTAAAGGGAGCTGAGGTGATCAACAGTCCTCCCCCAGCTCCTGAATCCACACTGAGCTGGCATTGCTGGGTGCTGATACACCAGATCTGAAAACAAGAGACAGTAAACATACTTCCCATCTGTTAGTTTGTCCTCCACCCCTTCTTCTTAGAAATCACAGCAACAGAAAAATTAGCTGGATGGGACCTTTACATGTCAACTCATCCACCCCGGACTCCCATACCCCCAGATCTGTGTATCATGCCTTGCTCAAACACGTATTGATGTTGCTTCATTTATGAATTGGTGCAAATGCCTTTAGTGTAGATGTGGGTGCAGTCTAAGACGCTATTTGTCTTCTGTTATTCCTTAGGCATATAATAAAAATGGTCTGCACAGTAGCTTCTTGTCCTGGTAGCGTTGGGGGGGGGCTATAGCTGCCTGAAAGGTCAGGAAGCTAGACAATGGGATAATTCATGCAAAGCTGATAACAAAAAAACCCACTACCAAGTAAAACTAGCGCAGTTTATTGGAGAATCAGTAACAACATTGGCCTGATTATGCCCTAAAATCGCAAATTCACATGAATGGCATTTGGTATTGCATCTGGTTACCTACAAAGGTACTCAGGGGCTACGATAATACACCTGTGAATGTAGAGCAGCTTAGAAATTATTATGGTAAATACTCTTTCCTATTAAAGTTGTTAGACCAAAGTATATTTCTGATAGCACTACTTTACAGCATGTGGTAATGGAGTGCACAGCACAAATTGCCATTTCTTCAAGTAAGTTATTTCCAAGTATTTCTTCCTGTACAAAATGGTCAATCAATAAGTCCAGTCAAAATGTCAGTTTATTTTTAAGACTGTGTTATCTTTTCTGTGAACATCAGTTTTCTCTGTGGGTAACTCCAGTGTACAAAATACAGCATATTGTTTACAGTATGACAGAAACTTCAGAAAAGCATAAACTTCAAACAAAAGATAGATGGGTTTAAACAGAATTTTTATAAAGCAAGGATAAACTCCCTTATCCTTGTAAGCATCACTACACATTTCCAGAATAATTTTAGGACCCAAGTCTTGAGCTTTACAAGCTGCTTAGTTTTTTATTTCATGAAGATTGATCACAACATGTTGCAGGACTGGTTTTAATGCACCAGTGTACACATATGCATAAATCTTTGTAGGATTAAAGCAAATATGTACAAAGAATTATTCAATGCAAATAAAAATCAAAGATACTGGATAATAGGGTCTTCTACATCTCTTGAAATTCCAGTTACCAGCAGATATACCCTGATACCAAAATATATCTACAAAGATGTCCACGATAGCTTTATGTACAACCCAAAGCCATACTGTCAGGGATAATATGGGAGCTATTTCCCTTAGCTTACAGACGCAAACATATCTTACAACAGTCTGGTCTGCTGGATGGCTTACACTAACTGCAGTTGTAAGGCACGTGTATTTTACACATTTTAGCGGGATAAAACAGTTCTGTTTTGATTTCTCTATGAGCATCTGAACACTTCAGAAGCCTGCATTTTCAGTATCTGTGGAGAGGTGGTGTGCAGTGCTATTTATTTTAAACAGCTGAAATACACAGTAATGTAAAAACCATATTGATCTCTTCCAACCACAACATGCACCTCTGGTTTGGTACCTGATCAGAAAATGTAGTTGCTCAAGTCTTATTAGGAGCCCATGCTAGCTGTTATAAAATTAAGCTGTATGTTAGGAGTGTGTGCCATTGTTTTTTAAACCTTTCTCCTTTAGAAATGAGTGCCTGATCAGTTCTGAACAGAATGCAAACCTCTGGCTGGCTTTATTAGTTCAGGGTCATATGCTTCTGCCAGAAATGAAACCTTGCTTGAAACCTTGTTTCAGCATCCCTGTAAAAGACACCAAAGAAGGGAGCCGGAGGGGAGAGGGAAGATGATCTATCAGTCTGCATAGCTCACTGTTGAACAAAATTCAGACCCCTGTTCCATTTATCAGCACACATTTTCCAAAATGTGCAATATTATGAATTCACAGCTAGTTTTATATGCTTAGAGCACACCTGCCCCCTGGTATTTTCAAGGAAACTGGTCAAGAAACAAGTGCATTATTTTCACTTGCTGATAGACAAAGTAGCGTAACCGGAACTGAAGTGGAGGTATGCAGCTTATAACAAAGAACAATGAGTATATTTGCCTGTCTAAACTAGGGGTTTGTTTCCGCTGTTCTGGACAAGGAACAAGAAGGTTAGTTCCTATTTTGTGCTTAATTACAAGCAAGATTCCTTAGATATGTTTCTACAGGAATAATAACAGTATTCACCCATACAGGCCTATAGAAGTAAATTTTTATATCGCTACCTGCTTTTCACTGAGTCCTTGAGATCTGTGGAAACACGGTCAGCAGCAAGATGTTCTCCTTTCTCTCTGCACTGCTTCCTCTTGTCACTGGTTATTTTCTATGCTGGGCAGGAAGTGGACATTTTTATGCAAACTAATTCTGGAGTATAATAATGAACAAATGGGTGGAAGTTACAGTGCCAGGTACTTGCCTCTACAAGACTTAATGGCTAGTAGACAGTTTCTAACATTTGTTAGAAGAAATGTTAGCTTGAAAAGCTAATTGTACTGTTGGCTACATAAAGCGAACTTCCATATGTAGAGAAATTCCTGTTCAACCATTTATATGAGGAACTGGGAAGGATGGAGGGGAGAAAGTTGGCTCAGAAACATGTCACATTGCTTTTCTGAAGATGTAGGTGTTCTTTGAGGTATATGTCCTGTTTAGACTCGCATTTAATAATAAGAGAGCTGCAAACATATGCCCTAGGTGCAAAACAAAAACTGAAGCCCCCCCAAAGAAAAAAGAAAATCACATCACACTGGGAACAGCCACGCTCTCTAAGAACAGGCTGTCGTGTTGTTGTGACTTCTTTTCTGTGAAATAGTCTATGCTGTTAAAGGTAATTTGCTGATTGTAAGACTTAATAACTGTTTGGGTGTCTTGTTGTGTTTTTTTTTCCCATAGACTTTATAAATTAATCCTAAATTGAATAAAAGGTTATTCACAGCCAAATATAACCTGTATTTAATACCAGCTCAACTCTTAGATCCACTGTAAAGAAATTACAGAAAGTACTGTAGCACTGTTTAGCAATGTACTACTTTCAAAATGCTATTTATTCTAGCAGCTGACCGGCTCCGCTAGTACTCAGTAGTGGAAATTTTAAAAACTCCATAAAACTCTGAGCATGCTGTCCTCTAAACCTGCTCCGATAGGACTGAACATGCCACAGGCATTCTGCGAGCAGCAGAAATTATGAGTCATGTTTGCAACATCCTTTGCCTGTGCGGATTCTTGGAATCTAGCAAGATAGGAATTCCTACAGTAGCTTTCCCTTCTGTGGGAACATTAAGATGATCTCTAACTTCTACATAACGGCTTATTTTCTATACTGTTAGTGTCTCTGATTTGGCTGAAGCTGGCCAAGGGTTTCAAAAGTGGTAGAGCAGACAGCACATCCACACTGATTTTCTTTCTGTAGGAAACAACTAGAGTGCTCACGCTTGATCTACCTTGGGGTATCCACCACTGCTAGCAGAGACCGCAGCTCATCATTCACAAGTGGGGATGGCATAGCTTGGGACGGCAGATTATCGACCCCAGCTGTCTGCCCAGCACCCAGCACACAAAAGACCGAGCTGTTCATCAGACAGCTGTGGAATCACTGCCTCTTACAGAAACCGGCGACGGTTTACAGCAGCGTCCTCTAAAAGGGGTTCAGATTATTCACAGAGTGGCTCAGCTATCCGGGCAAGCGGTGTTGGGACAAAGTTAGGGCTGGTGACCTTCTCTGCCATCCCAAGCTATGGTGCCTCTTCTCGCAAACTGAACTGTGAGCTGCACTGATGCCAGAAAGGGACTGCATGCGGTTGCAATGTAGATGGCAAAAGAAAGGGGAAAGGGAGGCCTTTGCACCTATTCCCATCTGAGGATGGGGATACATGTAACAATGTCCATGTAATAATTATTTCTCCGTGTAATATGTATAGTACAAAAGTTACACAATTGGGTATTAATTAAGGTTTTGATCTGGTTTATTGTATTAATTGTAAAAAAGCTCGGGTACTACGTGGTTGTGACACAGGCATGAATGTAGTTGGAATCCTTACCTAGACAGTATGACAGAGAGTCCAAAGACAATGTATAGCACTGCTTCACAGTGACATACCTTCTTTTAGAGCAAGCAGTAATTCATAAAAACAAGCAGTTTACCTTGGATGACCGATTGTAGGAATCATGGTCAGATAAATTCAATGTATATGACATTCAGTATCATGTATCTTTAAAGACATAATTTTATGTCTCTATTTTGTCATGAGGAAACCAAAGCCTGTTACCCACATGGGTATAACCCACAGGGCCAAAATTTTTGGCTGTTAGTCAATCCTTGTGTAAAGTTCTCATCACTAAGACTGGGGTTTTTCTCTGAGTAAGAGACTAAAGTCTACAGGATTTTCCTGCACTGCCCGTGAACCAAAGGTCTACGAGATTTTCATCCTTCTTGTCCTGCTTCTTCCCTGCATATACCACGAGAACAGAGAGCCACAGCAAGCCGCCCGGGTTGGAAGTATCCTACCCGGCAAAGCCCTCGCCAGGGCTAAGCGGCCCTTATGCCAACCACCTCGCCACAAACCCAGGCTCGGGGAGCGGCCCAACCGAGCAGCTGGGAGCCGCGCTCACCCGGCGGAGCCTGGGGCACGGAGGCCTGGGGCATCCGGGCGCTTTGCCGAAGCTACAGCGGCAAACCGAGAAGCGGGGCGGCAGGAGAGCACCCGTTCTTTGGGCGGGCAAGCCGCCGGCGGGCAACGTTCCGCGCTCGGTCACCCCGGTCCCGCCTGCTCCGCCGAGGCGCCTCCCGCTGCAGCCGCTCNGCCTCCCGCTGCAGCCGCTCCTCTCCTTCACCTGGCGGGACTCGGCACCGAGCGCGGCCTCAGGGGGCCGCCGCCTCTCGCGCGGGGCCCGCAGGCAGCGCCAACGGCCTCCCTCAACGGCCGCCGCGCGCGCCCGGCCCGCCAACACCACGGCTCGCCTTCTGCCGGCGGCAGTGTGGTTTTTAACCGCTTCCTCGCCGGGGTGGCCGCTCCGGCGCCCCGCGGGCTTCCCCTTCAGGCGAGCCGGCAGCCCATCCTCCCTCCCCGGCAGGTTCTCGCCTCAGCCCCGCGCTCCGATCGGCCGTGTTTCAGCGACTCTCCCTCCCGCAGGGAGCGAGGTTGGCAGCCCCGAGGCGGCCTCGCCCAGCGCCCGCCCACCTGGCGCTGCCCCGCACCTTGCGTGAGGAGAAGGGCAGGGGGCGGGGCGGGGTGAGGCGGCAGTCTCGGCTCGTCGCGCCGCGCC
>VXBL01007874.1:272714-317714 GCA_013400195.1 Aramus guarauna
TGGGGGCCCGGGCAGGCGGGTGGGGTGAGGGGGTTCCTTCCCCGGCTCCCGGCCCGGAGGTGGGACGGGTAATGAATCATCACTTTGGGGAGAGCCGCGGCTCTTCCAGGCTTGCCCCCGTCGGAGCGGGGCACGGTTTGGAGCCGGGGTTTTCGGGCCAGCGTCTCCTATTGTTTGTAACCAGAGCTGTGAAAGGGGGAGGTTAAAATGAAACGAACCCCGCAGCGGTGCGGTCGGGACGGCGAAGAGGAAGCAGAGCCTCTCCGGCAGGCGACTTTAGACTGTAATAGCTATAATCAGTGCCTGTGTAAATACTCTTGCCTACTACTTACATAATTAGAATTTAATTGGATCATGTGTCTCTGCCGTTTATTCTAAAATCGGACCAAACCCCTCTTTAGGTACCGATTAATATGTGGCTGAGCCTTGTTCCTCTTTCCAAGTTCTTGGGTTCTCGGTTCTGAACGTCGATTAAGAAAAACAGAAGTTAAACTAAGTTTCTTTGTTTATTTTCCCCCTAAGAGAAGAGAAGAGTCGGATAGCTGTCCGTGCCGATGAAGTATAGGCTTGCAGCACTGGTACCGTATAGGTTGGAATTGGCCACATGCGCTCTTGAGGCAGGAGAAACACTCAGCTTTACTCTGAATTAGCCCAGAAGCTGAGTCCTTTTAAGACACATATTAAATGTAGAGCAGGTTGTCACAGTTTTTTGTCTCTCCTGCGATATTGAGATGAATAGGGCTGGTATAGGACTCGGATTTTACTGCCTGTGTTCTTACCTTAAAGTTAAAAAAACTGCCTTTAAGTTGCCAACTGCTTTCAAAGTTGCTGACTGCTTTCAATACTGCTTATTCTAAAGGTCATTGTTTGTATAAGTCAAACATTAAGGTACAAGGTGACTTTTTAAATGGATTCATTCTCTTGATAGTTCTAATATGTAGATGTATTATAACCTGCCTAAATACTAACCAACTTCCCCAAAAGCTTTCTTTTGGGAAAGAGGAAGCTAACGTAAAATTCCTACACTTCTGTATTCTAGTTAATCCTTTTGTCAATGCTATTTGTAGCAGGCTGGGTTTTCTTCATTTCTTTAATGCCACCAGTTTGTAGCCAAAGCAGGGCTCTCTTCAGTCTGACCCTCGTACGGTGCACAAGGCTTCTGTCACACCGCCTACCACCTATATGCCGTTGGTCTGTTGACACGAAGACAGCATAGCTGTTACTTCCTAGATCTAAAACTGCCTCCTCCCAGTGCAGTGGTTGAACATTAACAGAAAACTGTCAAACCCTGTTACAGTAAACGAACATTTGCCCTTAAGAAAGAGAACATAACTATTCTTATGGTACCAAGCTGCTCAATAGGAGTGCTTTGTTGCAAGGATGCTCATTATACCATCAAGGTAGCTTGTGGGGGAAGAAGGTGCATGTGTTTCTTTTAGTGATGAAAGGATGCCTTACCACAGAGTATTGTGCAGTTTGTGCTAAGGACAAGGGAGTAATTAAAATACGTAGCCTGTTGTTGTTCAAAGGTAAAACTTTTTTTTTTTTTTTTTCTCCGTGCTTAAACATTGTCTTGCAACCTGCCTTGCTGCCAGGAGAGACTGGATTAAATGTAAATGCAGTGATGAGGATCAATAACCTAGGAAACTGTTTATTCAGATGCAGGAAGGTCTCTTCAGAATAACTCTGAATTTGATCGTACTTTTCTATGCCATGTAATGGTCTATTAATTGCTGTACGACACCATATTTTGTCTTTTACAGAACTTTGAAATTGGCATATTAAAGAGGATATAGGCTGAAATGATGCAAAGCTTGTTGCTTTTCCCGGTGCAGGAAAAGTGCCAGGAGGGGTATGCTCTCTTAATCTATTGACTAATAAATAAGGAATTCCATATGTTAGGGGTTTGAGTAGCAAGTTTCAAAATACACTGTCCTTATGTGGTCACAAGATAGTTATGAATCTACTTGCTTTTTTCTCTTCTAAAAATCTTAGTATTTCTTACTGGGATGAATAACTGTTTAATCATAATACTGCAACAACCTGTGAAGAAGGCCTCACTTGAAACATTCTTTTTTGCGATTTAATATTCCGTGATATCAGTGATACATTATACTACATCACATTGAATGTCGGCATCCTTATTTAGTTGCACGCTTTGTGTTTTCTTGATTCATTGTAATAACTAGATGCATGGAACGAGTAGCCCCACTGGAAGTCATACGTTAGTAGCATCAGCATGGTGAAAAATAACTTGAAGCATTGTTTTTGTCCTGATGGTAACTAGCTCAAGCTTGTCTAGGTGTGGTATCTGGCATTTATCTTGTGTATCATAAGCATGCTTGAAGTCCCCTCCCTGGTTTTGTAACTTGCAAATTAGCCAAATTGTTTCTTTTTATCTTGAAAAGTACTGAATTTAATTTTGAGGATTAGCATAACAATTCTATGAAAATTAAAATAAAAAAGAAGAACAAGAATCACTTCCATAAGTTGAACTGAATGTCCAACTAGTTACGTTTTCAAGCATACTGCTTGGCTTCATTAACCAGTGACACGTAGGTGGTGCATTTGTTAAATTACTGCACTTAATTTGCCATTGGTGAATGACAATGCTATTGTCACTTTTACTGAGCAGCTTTGCATGCTGAAGTAATGTATAAATATTAACTCTCTAATGTAACATACTGAAATCCCTATTATGCTTGTTAATATGCCATTTGAATGAGAATATAAAAAGTATTATGTTATCGTATGTTAATGTATTGGAAAGTGTGATCAGTTAGTTTCTATATTCCTTTAATAGGAACCATAGTAGCAGCAGCCTTTCCTGACTGTGAGGGTCTGATGTTCCTGTCTGACCTCAGGCACCTTTATGATCAAAGTAGAACAGAGTAAATATTGCTATGTAACCTTACATCTCATCTCAGGGAGAGTTCAATTCACTGAATAACTGGGGCCTTGGTCTCACAAAAAAACCACCAACATACATGTTTCTCTTTGTGCTGCAAGCACTCCTGGAGTAGGCTTAGAGCATTAAGCAGAGCGAGACCCAAATTCCATAAGATCTTACGGCACTCCCAGATGCAGAGGCCAAACCTGCGCGTGACGCTGAAGCGCTTTCTTGCAACACAGCGCCAAGTTCCAGCTTCCTTTACCGTGATAACGCTATTATCGGGCATTTTGACCAGTAGTTTCCTGCTGTGTTCTTCAGTGAATGGGACTTCCCCTCTCTCAGCCCCAAAGTAAATATTCTTACCTTCTGTTAAGAACAGCCTGTAGAAGAGTTCGCCTTGAGATCCACAGTTAGTTTTTCCACTGTTTTTTAGGCAGCAAGTGGCTTTAAAAATCTTGTAGGGAAAAATATATAAGAATTTAACTGAAGATAGCAGAAATGTTAGATACTGAGTCTTTTAAATTTCCACATCAGTTCTTCGTTAAAGTTGATTGAGCAGAGAATGTACAAGAAATCTCAGATTGTGTTATATACGTTCATATACAATTTTATATGATGTCTTTATAGACAAGTTTTTAAATATATAGTGTTGTCAGACAGAACTGTTGACAGCTTTCAGGCCTATGTCAAGACTTGGAGTAATAATTTGAAGATTAAGTTGCATCTGTTCAACTTTATTAGAAGAAGGAGGTTTGTTACATTCTTCTCAAGCCAAATAATGATCAGGCTTTTTTTATAAAGTACTTTATAGAGTGGGATTTATCACCAGCTACTGAATATACATAACACAGTATGGGTAGAACCTTATAGGTATGTTATATATAGTAGCATTGGTTTGTAATAATAGCTGGTAGAAGTAGCAAAGGAATTCTTCATGCTATAGAAGAAAGTTCACAAAAGCCTCAGGTTATAACCTGAATTACTTATTGGAGTGTGGGAAGCAAATACCAGTAGAAGAACGATGTGAAGTTTCAGAAAAGACATTTTTTAGACATCTCTCAAACTGCCTAGAAAGCTACATCTTATTTTGTTTTCCATCTGGTCTATTTAGTTATACGGTACACTTGAACACGTTCTTGAGGTTCTCTTCATCTTTTTCACACCTTTTTTGGGGGTGTATGACTATCTTTTGGCCGCTTCCTTGCCTTTTGCCCCCAGTATTGCACAAGTACTATTGCTTTGAGAAATTGTGAAACTCTTAAACACTTCAGACTTTAGTGCTGCTCCTGTCTTGGTAGCCAAAGTTGTAGCTCTGAGGCCTTTGTCCCCTGGCTTGGGAGAAGTGTTGGGAAGTGTGCTTTGCAATGAGACTATTGGGATATCCCCTGTGTGTGTGAATCATGTTAGCAGCAGTGAAACTTGCTATTACAGTTTCAGCCTGTATGCTTTTGTACTGCTTGACATACCTTCTTTTGCTGGTGGTTGGAAAGGGGTTTTTTGTGATTGAGGAAGGCCAGTGAATCCTAGACACAATATATATTTCTCTAAATTAATTACTAACCATTCAGAATGAGGAAAGAGTGTAAGGATTTAGTCTAATAAAAGCTGTAACATTTCCATACAAATTATGCCTTTTTTTAGAGGTATGATAACACTGCTATTTGCTGTTGTGAACACAAAAAATCCTATGTGCTTTTTCATATAGTTTTGCTGCTGCTGCTCATAGATCTTCCAAGATGCAGAACAGTGAAAGCTAAGAGGCTGTCTCTGCTTTGGTGTTTTGATTTGCTTCTATTCACTTGGCTGGACCAGTGAAACACAATCGTATCCATGTTTGTCCACTTTGGAAAAATTAGCGCAATAACAATGAAAGGCTGGCTGAAGTCTGATGATGATAGAAGAAAGTTAAAATGGAGACCAGTTTGGGAGCTGAGAGAACCACGAACATGCCTGTACACATACAGATAACTTCGCAACAACCACAGACTGGGGGGGGAGATAGATGTATGCCTCACTTTCTCTTCAGTTATACCTATGTGTTGACTCCAAAGTGAGAGAGAGAAGAGTCACTTCAGCAGTTGCTGAAGATATGAGGAGGCTTTGGAAATGTGTTAGCATTCTATTAACAAAAATAACAGATTGAAAAATCCAATGTGCTAGGAAAGCAGTCCAAGGATAAAGTCTGTTGATAGGGAGTTTCAGAAGAGGTGCTCTGACAGATGAGTTTGAGGAATCCGATCCCTTGCTGTTCCTGCATTTAGTGGGCTCTTCTGTTCCTGCATACATGTAGCAGGCAGCATACAGTTACTGGCTGGTAGCAGAGATGTAAACTGTCTTAAGGAGTGGATGTGGGACAGGAAAAAGAAGCAAAAAGTCTACCACCAACCACCTGCTCCAGCTCAGGCTGGTTTTATTCTCAAATGCTCCATATTTGGACAAATAAGCTAAAAACTAAATGAGCACTGTTTGGATCTTCTGGTAGTGCTAGTGAAGCCCTTGGGAGCTGTGTTTAGTTTCCTTCAGTTGAAGAGGGAGCCAGGTCTCTGTGATGATGAGAAGCTTGGGGCACTGGAGTAAAGACTGAGGCAAGTGATAGAGGATCTTTGAAGGACTTCTTTCTCTTCTCCTCCTCCTGCCTGGTAAACAAAAGGGGTTAGGAGAAGCCAAATAATAAAAATGGCATTTAGTGCATTTAGCAGAGAAATGTAAATAGTTAACGGTCTGAAGAAAAGGAAGCAGCCTAATTGTAATGGCATATATAAATATTTCTTTTGGCTATCAAGACAGCGATAATACCTGATTAAACCTTTGCAGTGCCAGTTCAAACAAAGGCCTTCCTCGTTAACGTCTTCTGAATACCTATCCAACCCTGATATCCTGACAGTGTGCCTCTCCTCATGTTCTCTCACATAATTGCAGACTAGTCTCCAACAGCCTCCCAAGTCATTTCTTTGTCTTATAAAGAAAGCCTTTTGTCACTGCTAGAAATTCAAAACTATTTTTAAAACACATTGCCTACCCATCTGTTTGGGTAAGTTCTCCTCTCCTGTTCGTGCCAGCTGCTCATGGAAAACTTAATTGTGTAAAAGTTCCTTGATTTGCTGTCATAGCCTTGCATGAAACTTTTAAGTTTTGAATAATTTTATGAAGGTTTTTGGGTAAGTTTCCCCTGCTATTTGCAGATGCATGAACCAAATTTATATTATTTTCAAGATTTTTCTGCAATGTGTCTACTGCTCATAAATGATTTCATTAGTAACAGGAGAAACGTATGGTCATTTCTACAGACTGTGTTCATTTACTGTGGTAATGGAACATGTTGTTCTTGCAGCCATTTAATCCATGAAAAGAAACAGTGAGAAAACTTTGAGTACTCTGAGGTTTTATTTTGGAATATTTTAAAGAACGTGCATCTTCTAAATCAAAAGAAAACAATTTGTGTAAAAAAACCATGGTTACCTGAGTAAAACCAGAACAGCTCTTCACAAGCATTCAGGAAAGTGTTTTTGCTGTCTACTCTGGTTAGGTATTTCCTAAACAGGTGCCTATGTTCCCAAGGCCACCTTTCCGTTGTAAATGGTTATCATGACTTTCATAAGGATGTCTCAGTGTGCATCCAGAGCTCCCCGGCGTCCGTTGTTTGATAGGCTTCCAATTCCTGACACTTGCAAAAATGGGAGCCTAAGCCATAGTAAGAATGGGGCTGGTTCTCACTGGCACTCAGCACATGCTTCTGTTCCCTGCATGGAAATTGCGTAGTATTGACCTGGAGAGATCAGGAAAAAAGCAGGAAAATCTGATAGGGCTCAGGATGTCTGACTACCTGCCAAAGAAAATACGAAGCGTGGTATGGGATTTGACTCCGCCACTCTTAGTCATCTTTAGGAACTGACCTACCTGGGTCTTTTCTTCTTCCTTGTCTGCTCTGTCTAAAAATCAGACCACCACAGCCTGTGAATAGTCCCCAAAGGTTGGGTGTACTGCATACCATTGTGGATATTTTTAGTAGATTCTGTTTGCTGACTGACTTAGTGTGCTATAAATACAGAGTTCTCATCTGGCATGCACTTTGCATGTCTTCTAGTAACTTATAATAAATTCACCTAAGAATAATGGCAAGAAAAAATGAGCTGTTAAGATTTATTTGGCTCTCTGTATGAAGTGTCATTTATATGAAGCAATTATTTAGCAACATTTTAACTGTAAATGGCTTTTAAAACTAGTGGTATTCCAAAACACTTCCTAGTTGTGCCATCATAATTAGTCCCTATGTCAGATTGATTTATACTGTGATTTCACAACAGTTGTATAAATTGAAGGTGGAGTTTTTAGATATGTGAAGGTAGTTGAGCATCTGGACTATTATCAGTGCTAGAAAATTACTTTGTTATGTCACTACTAGCATATTGCCTCATGCATAAAGGCTATTCTGTGGGGAAAAATGAGGCTTTAGTTATGATTCTCTTTAAATTTTTTTCATAAAGTATAGGTGTATATACATTTGCTTGAGTTGAAATATAGTTAAGAAGCTTACGACGTTTTTGAAATTATTAGGACTCAATGCAAAAAGAGGAGGGACCCATGTCTTACTAAAATACAGATGCATCTGTCTTTGAGTATTGAATTTGACACAAGACTGAAGAAGGATGAGTTCTTGCTGAACTGCACTGAGCGTAACCTAAATGCAATTCTTCTGTGCTGCTAAAATAAAAACTGTCATACACTAACAGATGTGGTCTTCATGAAAGAAACTTAAAACTGGTGAAGTTTTCCATGTACAGCAAAAGAAAGCTCTACTTAGAGTGCTTTCTGCAGATTGCCTGAACACATAGGCAGTATTTTGAGAATCTTAAAAAGTTTTCTTTTTTAATGAAATCTGGACCAATCTGGTGATAGTCTTTCTGAAAACTTAAAAAATAAACTGTCTCCTTGCCAAGAATCCTAGATAGTTCCCTGAAAATCACGTCACTTTTGAATCCTGACTTCCTGCAGCTATCAGGAGTTCTACTTCTTCTGGACTGAAGAACATCACTCCTCCTTGATTCTTGAGCATGAATATGGATTGAGGTTCCAGTATGGGGAAAAATCTTGCCTATCTTGAGAAAATTCTGTAGCCCTACCAGATAGAGCAGAACACCATCAGTTAAGCAAATTTCAGAAAGATAACGGTGGACAGTCTCCGGAATATAAAGAACAATGACAATAGTAAAATGCAGTTCTCTATGGTCATTTAACTGCTTTCACCATGAGGTAGTTCTCTTTCTTCTCATTGTTTTTGCTGCATCAGCAAGGATGACTAGAGTAGCCTAAAGCAAGAATGACTGAAATAACCTAAGATGCCAGACTTGAGGATTTGCTGTCCATTTTCTTCAGTGTTTTGCCATCCTTTGGGAAGAATGAGTTTAAAATCACGCCCCTGCATTCTGAATATTGGAAGGTATATTATGCTTGTACAGCAAGTGGCTCAGGGCTCCTGTAGTCTCTTAAACTGGCTAAGTATCTTCAGAGGTGATTTTGATGTAGTGTCCTGAAAGTTCAGGTGTGAAGTGCCCAAATACAGGGTTACCTATGCACCTTTCTTCTAGAGCTTTTAATTTTTTAATGTTGTGATTTTGCAACCTTAATGGTCAATTAGGGTTGGTTTGAGTGTTTTGATTTGGGGTTTTTTTTCCCCCTTATACATATGGGTATAGTTGTTAGAGGTAGTCAGCTCAGTGTGGATAGATACTTGTTTCATTTCTATATTGGGAGTAGTACTAAATATATGACAAGTAGATTGTTTGTATGAGTTCAAAACAAACAAAACCCCCCCACTTTTGTTAAAGCCCTATCAATCTATTAACAAATTACAATTCCAAAATGATAAAACATATTTTTAAAACTACTCCCATGTTTTTAAAGTGCTATGTAAAGAAATAAAATATCTGCTCCACCTGTGCAATAGAGCCATAAGGCTGTTGCTGACTGTGAATGAAAACAGCATGAAATTCACATATGTAAAAGGGCTGTATGCTGTCAAAGAAATGCCCTTTGAATATCTAATTCAGCTGTCGTAACATTTGGATACTAGATGACAAGTGTACAGGCATTGCCTTGCTTCTTAGGGGCTGAATTATATTACTGTTCAGTTAGCTTAAATTGTATGTTTGCTACAGCTCAACTTTGAATTAATTTGTATCCGAATATCTCATATCTGTGCATTTGTGTGTTTTGTAAGTGATAACATTTTCAAAGACAGATGATACAGGGCTTCTTTGTAACCATGGATGTGAAAACCCAAAATGTTTAAAATGTTTTTGAAGTAAAATACAATACTGAAATAGCTTTCAGTTTGGAGGAAATACAGATTCCATTGCTAGCATAATAAACCATGTGCTAAAATAAACTTTGGTTTTCACACACTTGATAAGACCAAGATCCAGTGACAGCATATAGCAAGGGAGTGGAGGAAATGTTCCTTACAAATGTGGGACTAGTTCTGCTGCAAATAAAGAAATAAGAAGGCGAATGCAAATAATGTGTTTTGTGTTGCGCAAGTGCTGGGAGATGACGTGTTCAGCCCAGGTTATTCTCCTTTGTGTCTCCACTGAGCCTCACCAGTTGTAAAGCACGCAGTTGCATTCAGCTGATGAAGTCAAAAGAAAATGATGAACACATTTGGAGCTGGAGGACAAGAGTTTCTTCTAGTGGGCTGGGTGGGTATACGTGACTTTTCTCTGTGCAATCAGCCTTATAATGTGTTTAATGAATGTACATTTTGCTTTAAAGCTTTATTCAGAAGAAATGTTTGAAAGAGTTGTAAGCTTGGATGATGTAATTTCTTGACATTAAACAGTTTAATATGTTGGGGAAATATGTTGATTTGTGAAAAATGAGCTACAACTAAGCTTTATGAAGACTGCTTGGGCTGACAGCGGTGTTGAGATTGATCCTATCCACACAGAAAAGGCAAGCCTATGCAGTCATGGAACCTAAGGTTGTGGAGTCATTGTCAAAAGCATTCTAGTTTTTAAGTTCTGGCCAATACTGATTCTCTTTTAGGGATCAGCTAGCTGTAATTTTTGGTTAATTTAATTTTAACCACTGGCTAGATAATTTTTTTAAAAACTTGTTAAGCATTTGACTTTTTTTATTAAGTGACAGAGCAAAATATTTCCAGTAGCTCTCCTGCAGTCCTTGCTTTGAGTAGCACTAGAAAAGCCAGCAGGAATTAATTTCTTTATGTTCTTTCCTACAAATGTTTTTCAGCTCTTGTAAAAAATTATATTCTGAACAGTGTTTATCAATGCTAAGTATGGCTTGCCTGGTATTTGTTGTAACAGACATGGCAGTTCTTCTCTGAAAAATATTTGCTTATGTATGGCTATTGCCTTATTTTTAATAGTGGGTTAATGATATTGACCTCCATTTTACTGATGAAAATATGGGCATATGAATTTTATATTTTATCTTGGTATTTTATTGCTGAAAAACATGTGCTTAGCAGCAAAGCTAGAAGTAGCCAAAAGCATCTAAAAATGAAGTGGATCCCTGTTGAAGTGTACTGGAGAGGTGGTTCTTGTATTTTGCTATCTACAGGTTGTTCCTTCCATCTCTGCCATTCCACCAATAGTTCATTAGTTAACTAATGAAAATGGAAGGTGTAGGGTGTAGTGTGGTATTGAATGTTGTTGGCTTTTTGAGTATGAAAAGCTATACGGCTATGTTATTGGTTTGATGATGCATCTGGATTGCTAACTACGCTGAGAAACAGGGTCCTGGGCTATTGTAGCTATACTGCCTTTTAATAATGGAAATTACTCTCGCTACAGCTCTGATATAATGAGCTGAGAACAGGAGACCTGAAACTATTCTGGTCTAGGTGAGATGATATCAATTTGGGGATTTGTTTTCCTCAACCAATACCTTAGCTTGCACGTTAAGCATGCAGAAGTGATGTATAATTTGTCAACATGAGGAAGGCTCTTAAATGCTTGCAAGTAGTCAAAAGTTTCTACTTTTATTTAGCTGTGATATTTGTAAAAAGCAGAATATTTTAGAAAGTGCTGCAAAATACTGATTATAAGATGTGCCTCTAGGGACTCTTATTTTTCTTCCTTTTCCCATCATGGATTTGGACTATTTCTGGGCTGTTTAACAGCTGTGTCCAGTGGCAGCCTATTCTTAATTGTAAAACTGTGTTAGATGTAGCATGCAAACATTCTTTGAAATATGTTTAAAAACAAATGTTTGTATTGAATACGTGGCTGGCCTGACACTATCCATAAAGATGCAGAATTAAAACTGGTGAAAAACATAAGCACCCCAGGAAATGTTAACCTCAAAGGAAATACTCTGAAAAGGATGCCAAGTTTGTAAGCAAGGGAGAAGAGGAGGAAAAGTCTGTCTGGAATGGTGGTGTTTGTTACGTTACTCATACTTGGAATGAGGATGCATGGATATGTGTGCTGAAACAGTTGTTTTCCAATCTCTTAAACTGTGGTCCTGTAACACACAAAGCTGCATGTGTGTCTAGCTTATTGAGAGCCTCTCCTTTTGTCTTCCTTTTCTCTGCCCTATTGCTGAAAACAGTGCAAGTGACTCATCTTACTCACAACACCTGTATTAGTAACCAAAGTGCTATTGGAAACAAAAATAAATCTGCAGAAATACTGATTTAGCTGGATCTTAAAAATATTCCTGTTTAAAAAAAAAAAAAAAGAAGAAAAAAAATCAGTGTCTTAGTTTAGGAGTTTTTTCTTTATTTTACCTAGAAAGACATAATTTTGGGTATTATATTTAATTTGGATTTTAATTTAGTTATTGTTTTAACTAGCAGTAGCTATATCTGTACTGTAATGCTGAAGAGGAACACACTGAAATAGATAATTGACTCTGTATCAAAGAGAAGAGAGGCCATTTTGATGAAATTCTTTATTTTAGGGTATCTATTTTTAGCTATTTAATTGTCTCCTGTTTTTCTAACTTGAATTTCCCCAAGCTTGAAAATTGCAATGTAACTTTCCTTTTCTTTAGCTGTGTTTTGAAGCACACACAAGTTAAAACTGATGAAATTTGCTTCCTCAAAGGTCTGTTTGTGTAAATGTGCTGTACGTATAGCACAAGGCATTAAAGCCTGGAACTTAAATGTCAACATATTAAATTCTAATCCTATCAGTTTTCTGTTTATGCCTTACAGATTTGTAAATTTACAAAATTACACACTTGTAATTAAATTTCAATGTGAAATTTCATATAGAAATAGGAAAGGAAGAAAAGCCTCAAGTCAGTACCTTGTTTTTCTTGCATTTACCCTCCTGTAGTTTCTCTCTCACATATTTAGCCTTGTGCTCCTTCAGGCAGTGATGATAAATGTACTAGGTACAATGTTTTTAAGCTACTGGTACAGCTAAAACACTATGAGGACAGCTTTACTCTTGCACATGCAGAGCTTTTGGTATACTCACAAATCTGCCTTGAAGGGCATCATCTCATTTGTCAGGAATCGTCGTATATAACTGAACAAGAATTCCTTCCTCTGCTGCAGGAAAGAAGCTCTTTTTGTAATCTCAGTATTCACATCTTTAAATTATTAGATTTATAGTCCTTTGAAGAAACTCCTAAACTGCAAGCTCATTTTAATGGTGCTTTCCTAACCCTGAAAGTCAGTGAATGGTATGATAGTTGAACCCTGTAACTGAGGGTTAGGAATATCACAAGTATTTGTCCGTAGAGGGGTAGTACTTGTCCATTCTTGTCAAAGAGGAAAAAAACTTTCAGCTATTACAGTCAGTTATTCTTATATGCCATATTTAAACATTGCATTTTCCTCTCTCACACAGCGTGTTTGAAAACAATATGTGCCTTGCTTTTGATATTGGAAATGAATTTTCATTATTATTTTTAGGTTAGTAGGCATACAATGTCTTTTTCCCAAAAATTTTACACAAAAGGGATTATGAGAACAGATTTAATTCTAACGAGTGATGTGTGGGTGAAAGTCTCTTTGTTGATGATCATAGATAGCACTTGAAGGGACCTTGAGGTTAACTGTTCCTTCCCGGCACTCAAATGTGGAATCAGCTGGGTTTAGCCCATTCCGAGCAGATGATGTTTATCTAAAACCATCTCATTCCTTGGGTATTTTATTTTGACAACTAATCTTACCATTGGAAAGCTTCCTAATAAGCACATTGCTCTTAGTTTCACAACTGATTCCCAATTTTGAATGCAGATATTTGCAATTGATGCCTTTTTATTAATGGGTAGTTCTTTCTTCATTATAAATATGAAGGATTCTTTTTTCTTTTTTAATTGTACATGACTCTTTCTAGCTATTAGATACAATTTCAACAATGTGTATAGCCTTGAAATGTAACTGAAAGGGCATTTATTTTACTGTTATGGTTTAGTATCTCTTAATTTTTATATCTGCTTACTTGGAATTAGGCTTGTAAAAAGCTCTAATTTGCTAGATGTGCCTGATAAAAAAAGACCAGGGTGGTAATGAGGAAGACAAGATTTAACAGTAAAGTAGCTGTCTTGAAAACTTAGGTTGCTGTTTCTGTCAGTGACTGTCTGTCTAGCCAGATTCAGGATAGATTGATAACAGTATTCAATAAAAATAGACTTAGGTAGAGATTCATCTGGTATTTATTATTTGTGTTAGCTAGTAAACTTGAAGCTGCTTCTTCCTGTATAAATAAGAAAGCCAGCTGCAATTTTTTTTTAAAACTGAAAGCATCAGATTGGCCTGTGAAAAACCTTTCCATAACACAGACAAAAGTACTATCGTGACTGTGTATGCAAATTGGCACTAGTGCTGTATAAATACGGGGGAAATTCAGTGGTTTTACATTCACATATACTTCATCATCCTTTACACATACTGAAATTAGTATCTTTGCCTCTTTAAGCCATGAATCTTGCCTAAATGCGAAGAGTAAAAACCATTAAAAGGGCTTGATTCTGGCCTGGCTGCAGAGGACAGATCTCATGTATTAATATATCTATTTGTGTCATTGTTGTGATATTGGCAACTGCATTTAATAACAGGACTAACCAAAGACTGATAATGAAGGCTGAATTGTTCAGGGTTTCACACACACTCCGTAGAAGAGACGAAAACCCCAAAACCCAGGCAAACCCCTCCCAGGCCAGAGACCTGTTCAGCACCCTCGCCCTGGACAGCTCAAGCAAAGCCTCTTCCAGGCGGCCGCTCCCCTCCAGGTGCTTGTGCTGCCCGATGAGTTGCACGGGATTCTTTAGCCAGGAGATGAAAGAAGGTATCTTTCAAGAATAGTACGTTTCATGCTGGCCCAAAGCTTTCTGAACTATATTTAAAAGACCAAGAATTTGTGATAGATGCCAGTTCCCTGGGGTACAGAAAGCAACTTTGACAGCCTTGAGAGTCAACCGGAGAGTCTTCCCTGGAAGGCTTTTTTCTACATCTGACTCATATACCTACAGTTCCTATGTGTTGAGTTTCTTTGGGTTTTTGGTTGTTTTTTTTTGTTGTTTTTTTTTTTTTTTTAAATCTTATTTGAGTTTCAGAAGTTAAATCTTCACCTATTTGTTCACTTTTATCCTAGAAAATAGATTTCTTGTCACAACTCTCCCAAACATTGATAAGCTAGCTTCTTTGTTCTTAGCTTCATCTTTGTTGTTTTTCACATGGTTTAAGATCTTTCTGGAGCTAGTTCTCATTTTCTGCTAAAAGTTTTGTTAGTCTTGTACCTGCTTGGTTCCTTCTAGTAAGTGGAAGCAGAAAAAGAAAATGCAGGTTGTACAGATCCTTTCTGTTATCACACTGTCTGTTCATTTTTCTTTGATGCTAGGTGACACCACTGTTTAAAAATGAGGTGATTAAAATACTTGATCTTAAATGTTTAAAAACCTGGAGAAACTTCTGATATGTTTTGAATTAGTATTAGAAAGATGCCTTGAGCAGTAGGAGACTCATTGAAAGATTAACCTTTTGAAATAACATTAGTTTTTCTTGACAAGAGGTTGAAATCTAGAAGGTGGTATTCTGAAATATTTACTTTTGAAAAGGGACAGTTTTGCATCCAGTATTGCTGAGATAACAAGATAAGAACCATCTTTTGTGTGTGTGTGTGTGGAAAGAACAAAACATGTAAATATTTAATTTCGCTTAATGGCTTTCAAAGCCAAGATGGAAAACACAGTAATATTCTGATTCATGTGTGAAAATAGGGTTTGTAAATACTTCAGTGACCTTTTTTCTTTCTTTTTATGACCCTGCTGCAGAGAGCTGTGTGGTTTGAATCTTTTTTTCCCTATTGTTAAGTGCAGTTAAGATAATATGTGGAGTTTTTCCCTACTTACTGTTATTTTTTTTACAAATATCTTGCAGGATTTTTCCTTAAGGCTGGGAATCCTAAGTAAATATTATTTCCTTTTTATGCTGAAGACCTTTCAATATACTACCATACCATTATACTAGCTTCTGTAAGAACATCAGCAGCTTTATTCAGTTTACTAGTAAACAAAGAAAAAAGGAAGCCACATGCATTTCTTATACTCCTTCTCTATGGAAAGAAATATAGTGAATTTCAGGAGGAAAAGAAAAGAAACTGGTTTTGCTGTTTCAATTGTTGGAAAACATGCATTTCAACTCCTAAATGAAAAATGGAAATACAATCATTAAACAAAATTAGTATTACCTTTTTCAGCACATTGAGGAAAGTCTGAGTTTTCAAATCAGTTGTCCCTAACCTATGGGTAACTTTGCTTTGTTTATGTTGGACCCCTGCCATATATCTGGGAACTGTGGCAAGCTGTTGGGTAATTTCTAGGGTTGCATTCCACTTTCAGGTTTTTTTTTCCTGCCCTCCCCTTAAACTTGCTTCACTGGAGAGATGAATATAACATGATTTTATTTATAAGTTGAAATTTTTTATCAAAGTCACATTCTAAAAGTTATTTTCCTGGTATTCTGATTTCTTAGGTTTGGTATAAGAACCGTTTGTTCCCTGAGTAGTTACAGAAACATATGGAGATAGGATAGTGAATAAAACACTATTCATATTTGCTTAGATGGTGGGAATGGGGTAGGGGGTGGAACCCACCACATACATTTATATTTAAATAAATTTAAAACCTACTTTAACAGATTAGCTAGTGCAAAGCAAAGGACAGTAGTTTTTTAAGAGGTTTTTTTCCTTGCCTCACTTTCAATTTCTTTCTGTAAAACTGCCCCTGAGGGAATAGGAATTGATAATAAAAGTTGCCATAACTGGTACTTTAGAAGATGTTCCTGTGTCTTTTATAAATTGCTTGTATACAAGCTCTTTGTCTACTTAAAAAAAAAAATCTTTGTAGCTGTCCATATTAATATATTTGAGATCAGAATATTTGTCTAAATTGGTTTTAAAGGCTCAGGTTTGTGTATATCTGTTCTTGCCAGAATATTAATAGATTAGAAGACTTTATTGTACTTTTAGTACTTTGAATTGATTCCAGAAGGCTTGCTGTTTTATTTTGCTGGATGATACTACCCTCAACTTTGTGAGACACCTGGCTAGGTTAAGAGCAACAATAACATACTGCAGAATTTATAATCTCATCTATGTTGTAGGTTGAGTAGCATGCTGAATTGACATAAAGGCATGTGAAACATTTGAGGGTTGTTTTTTTTTTTTTAAGAGCTTAAATGAACTTTTTCCCCACTTAAAATGTTGTCACAGTATGGTTCTACTAGGTAACTAGGTGACAGTGTAAGAAGAGTAGTCTGTCTCAAGATTTTGTGCAACTTACATGAATTTTGTTGCAGGTAGAAACCTGGTGAATGAGTTGAAGGTTGGTTGTTTTTTTTTTCTTTCTGGAAGTCATTGTGTAGATGTTAAGTGCTTTGAACTCCCTTCCTTAAGAGCTTAATTTTAAATGTTGTTTTGAATGTCTCTGTCAATAAAAAATGTCCTACCTACACAGTAGTGAAGAAGGGCAATTTTCATGTTTATGTTGACTTCTACCAAAAAACATATTCTCATGTGTAAAATATTTATATTTCCATGTGTATGACATAACCCTTCCACCTGCATCTGCTTTTTGCCTTTTAGGTCAGCTTCTGGACAGTTTTGGTACAGTTTTAGCTAAGGACTGGTTTTACATCAAGAGCAGAATTTCAGTCTGTCCTACTGTGTTCTGTGGAAAGTACCAGAGAGACAGCATGTCAGGCTAAAGTCTTGTGTTCGTGGAGCAATCAAAGAATGGTTTGGGTCAGAAGGGACCTTTAAAGGTCGTGTAGTCTAACCCCCCTGCAATAAACAGGGACATCTTCAACTAGATCAGGTTCCTCAGAGCCCTGTCCAACCTGACCTTGAAAGTTTCCAGGGATGGAGTGTCTACCACCTCTCTGGGCAACTTGTTGCAGTGTCTCACCACCCTCATCAAAAAAATGTGTTCCTTCTATCTAATCTTTAAACTCCTTTAGTTTAAAACCATTATCCCTTGCCCTGTTGCAACAGGCCCTACTACAACATCTGTCCCCATCTTTCTTGTAAGCACCTTTTAAGTATTGGAAGGCGGCAGTAAGGTTTCCCTGGAGCCTTCTCTTCTCCAGGCTGAACAGCCCCAACTCTCTCAGCCTGTCCTCACAGGAGAGGTGCTCCAGCCCTCTGATCATCTTTGTGGCCCTTCTCTGGACTCACTCCAACAGATCCATGCCTGTATTGTGCTGAAGACCCCAGAGCTGGATGCAGTACTCCAGGTGGGGTCTCATGAGAGTGGAGTAGAGGGGCAGAATCACCTTCCTGCTGGTCACGCTTCTTTTGATGCAGCCCCGAATGTGGTTGGCTTTCCAGGCTGTGAGGCAGAGAGACATACAAGTTCAGCATTCACTTATTTTTCAACCTAGAGCTGGAGGATTTCCCTGAAAGATTAAACAGCTGTTAGTCTTCTGTACCCTGCCTACTGCCCTGGGGAGATGTCTTCCAAAACAGAAACTGCTGTTGTAGATTATAGGATTAATAGAATGAATGGGACAATGTCTACACAGTTCTGGAAAGCAAAGATGTAAGTTTAAACATTTGAAGTGGCATTCTTGCTGGACAAAGCCAGGAATTGCATCAAGTATTGCTTCTTCTCAAGGAAAAAACAAAAGTGGGTTTCTCTTATTGGCATATCTCCCAGTTTACTGTTTTCTGATTTGATACAACTGCTGTAAAGGACAGGTATGGCAAGATCTCCCCTAGAGAGAGGTTTGTGATGACTGCAAGGATGTTAGGCTTCCTTTGGGAGCTTTTATTAGATATTTCTGAAAATGGTAATTAAAGGCAAATTTTTTTAAAAAAGTTACTTGATGAAACAAGAAAGCCTGGAAGCTGAGGTTGTCCTTTACATGCCAGTGGCTTACTTTTCAGTAGTGTTTAATATGCATAGAGTTTACTGTGGAAGAACTGACACAAGTCTGTCTTTTCACCAGAGCTGATAACTTATGCCTGTCTTAATCTCACTAATTTCTTGATGGCTGTACTGTGAAAATTATCACAGTTGCTGTTACCATACTCACCTGTGTCCAATGAACTCACCTTCTGAGGACTTCTCCTACAATGAAAGGAGTAGATTTAAGCTGATGTCCATGTGGGAAACAGCTGCTTTGACCTCTCCTAAAATCCAGGATAAGAAAGCCTTCTAGAAAACTGGTAAAAAGGTTTAACTGTCAGAGAGTTATCCTTCTAGAGTATCATGGATTTTTATTTTATAAGACATTGAACGTACATCTTCTGTCTACTGAAACAGAAGTCTCTTTGAGGGACTAATGCGCCTCATAGATAAAGGAGGGCATCTAATTTGAAAGAGAAAAATGCCTATAAAAGATGTTAATTCTTTGCAGGTCTCAAAACCTGGTCTGTGAAAAGTAACAATGTGACAATTCAGTAGCTAAATACTTCGCAGTATAAAAACTTTCTTGCTTGGAGAATGGTTTGTTTAACTGAAAGTGCCTTTGAGAACTACTGTTTCTTTCACGGAATAGTTTGGGAAGTTGTGATTTACTTTTTTTTTTTAAACCTAGAATGAAAGGCTAAAATGGGAAAATAGATATAAATCTGTGCTTCTAATAATTTTGGTGTTGGGTTAGTAGTAGTAGTAGTAGTCCTGAGTATTCTTACCTCAGGACTTCAGATATCTAAAGTGATGGAAGATTCATAAATTAATTTTCAATGAGTGCCTTACACTTTAAAAAGTGGGAATCGGAAGAGAGTTAAATCCTAGTTGTTTGAGAAGGGTTAGGTGTTGGGTTCTTTAACATGCATCATGGAAGGTTTTTTTTCTTTGTTTGCTGTTTAAGTATGAATATAGTACACATTTGGTGTGCATCCTTCATTAGTTTGTCTCTTGTTCTAGAAGTCCACAGTTTTTTGGTGTGGGTTTTTTTGATTGTTTCATTTATATCATGGAAGGGTTTAGTAAAATTCACCTTACTGCTCTTTGGCCTCTAGTTGCTGTTTTGATCCTATCAGTCTCTGAATTGTTTTATATGCTACTGGCAGGCTGGCTAATACACCAAGGTGCAGTAGGCTGCTCCACTGTACTACTGGGAAAGCTCAGAGTCCTGCTTGCTTGGGCTGGTTCCCATCAGCTGACACCCACACGCAGGAAGGGGCAGCAAGAGCAAAGGAGGTAGGGCTACCCAGAGACAGAAGGAAGGTGAAAGGATGAACATGTACATGAGCTGAGAGGAGTGCAGGCTGAAACTCTGGCATTCCTTATGCTGCCCTCAAGAGCTGTTCTAAAGAGCTTTTTTCTTCTTTCAAAACCAGATTTTTTTCTTTTCTTTTCTTTTCTTTTCTTTTCTTTTCTTTTCTTTTCTTTTCTTTTCTTTTCTTTTCTTTTCTTTTCTTTTCTTTTCTTTTAGCATTTTATTTTTTGCATTTTAACTGCTCAGTCACTATTTTTAGGCATCTGTGGTAGAGCCTTGTGCACTCATTAGGTAAGGCTCTGGTTAAGAAGGCAGCACTATGTGGAAAGGCAGAGCGAATTTATGTCATGATTGACCCTTGTCTCAATGTCATTGTGGGCAAATAGCACTTTTATATAAGGTGACACATAGAGAATTATCAGAATTGTTTGTCTTTCTGTTTACGCTAGGGCAAGTTTCTTACTGCCTTTCTAAAGTGTATAATGGAGACATTGCTCCCATTGTAACCATTGCTTTTCCTTGTCTGTTTTAGAGTGTAAGCTCTTTGGAGGTGGGACTAACACATATATGCAAACAAGCATATTTGCAGCACTTGGCACACTGTGATCCTGATCTTATAAAGGCATTTCTGAAACAGGAATACTCTGATTGCTCTTTAGTCAGTTGTTTAAAAAAACAAATAAAAACCAACCAAAAAACCCCGCACAAATCCCCAAAGAAAACCCAACACCCTTTTGTTATTAAAATATAATTTATTAGCATGTTGCAGTTTCATGCTATCTCAGTATTCAAACTCAAGACAGTGTCTCCTTTTTATGTGTAATGCTTACATATATCAAATGACAAATCATGGTTTTGTTTGAACAGTGAAGAACAAAACGTATGTCTTCAATAGTTGCAGTTACTTTTACCTTCAGTAGCATTAAAGATGAGTAAAGCAATGAAAGCGTACACTTCTTTAAATAAAAGCTGCAATTGGATAAGTAAAAGCATTTGAGTTACCATGTCATTTTAAAAACTGCTGGAAAGTCAAAATATCTGTCATTTTAAGTAATTTGTTCTGACTGCACATCCCTGTTAAAACTAATTTACAGTCTATGCTCTCTGTGTGTATGCATGCATATGCATGTCTTATTAGCGTGTCCTGGTTAATATAAGCAAGATGTTCTAAGATGTTTAAAATAGATAACCAATCAAATTTCTCAATAATTTGACTGATAGACCAATGCAGCAGTTCTAAACAGAGAAAAATAGACTACACTCAGTAGCATTCTCTACAAAGGTCACTTGAAGTGTGGGTGATACGCAAAATATTTCTTAGCAGTTTGTTCAAACAGTGGCATCTTAGCCATGACAAATCAAGAATTACATTGCAGACTTAGTTACTGTGGTAGGAATGATGCAGCACGTCATTTGAAAATTTGGAGTTTGGTTGGTTTGTGATTTATGGATGTTCTCTAAGGTTTTGCAGTATATGGTATGGGTACTATGTCCTCTCTCTTAATAGAAGTAAAAGACTGTAAATATAGATGAACCTGTCATGATTGATATGTTTAAAGCATGCAAGTCAATAGCTTGATTTTTCTTCAGCTTTTACTGACAATAGTTAAGAAAACTTGGGGGGGCGGTATTTCTTTGCAGGTTCAATATCTCTTTCTGAATCAATTATGCATCTTCTTTACTATTCCTCTTTTTAGGCATTTTGCCTGCTTTCTTCACTATGGCACATCCCCAAATGTTATTAAAAGGTTCTGGTTTAGAAAAAGGAACTTTTGCAAAACTAGTCATTATAATACATAACTGCCTATCATTCAAACTTAAGAAACTGCTCTCACATTTTATCAAAATTTGTACAGAATTAATGTTAAACACTTAAATTCTGCTAACACTGAAGGATTTAATGATCTAATTCCAGTGTATACCTTTCTGAAATTAAGTGTTTTGTAACCCTTGATCTTCTCCCCATTTTGTAAGATTTTCTTTAATTATTCTGTTAAAACTCTGGCTTCTTATGAATCTACATCCTAGTTTGTGCAATCGTCCACACACTAAGGTAAATATTTGCCAAGTTGGAAGAATAGAGGGGTCAAATCCAGAGTGAAATTCTCATAGTTGAATTTTCCATTTGAAAACAAAGGGCTGCTTCATGGTAAGCAGAGATGTCAGTACTTTTAAAAAGTTATTCCTTAAGCAAAATCCCGTTGTGTTGAGGATGAATGATATTTTTCTGGACTTTTCTACTAAGCTTAGTCCTTATTCTTAAGTCATACCTTTACTTGGGGGAAAAACCCCTAACCCAAATAAGCAAACAACCAACCATCCTTACTGTACTCTTACCAGTTTCAAGTGAATGAAAGTAAATTAATCCATAGGTTAGATGTTTCCCTGCAGAATTAAGAAATTGGTGCCCTCTGTGGAGGACTGCTACTTTGAGAGCTAAAGAGGGAAAATGTAGAGTATAATAATGCAGGAAAGTCTGCTGTTGTGCTTAGGTAATAAAAATTCTTGTATACGTGACTAAAAAATGAGATGAAAAGCCCAAGATGACAAGTATGCTTTGAAACATTTGTCCTTGACTTTCTGGAAACTGTACTTTTAATTGGTATAATTTTTCTGTTATACGGAATGATAAATGTAATTATAACTACTTTCAATATGTAATTTAATGTTGCTGTTGAAAAATGAAACATTATTATGTTTAGAATTAATATTTAAACTCCTGAGAACATCCCACATAATTTAACTTTTTATTTACATATGTTCTTCCCAGTTGTAATCTAATATTTTGTACTCTGACTTTTTTGTCATTGATTGGTTTTCCCCTTTTTTCTTTGTCACTGCTACCTCTATTTCTGCAGGAACAAGTAGGTTATTGGTAAGTATTTCAACTAAATCAGACTTTACAAAGTTTTGCCTTGGTGAGGACTTCTTTTTTTACCCTCACTTACTTTGGTGAAAACTTTGTAGACAACAGACCAATTGTCTGTAAATGCTGTGCTTTCTCAGGTCTCCATTATCGCCTTGTTTGTGTAGTAGAGTAATAGTTTTCAGATTATCTGAGAGACTTCGTCTTCTGCATGCTTTCAAGCAGCATCATTATTATTTGTGCTGTCTTCTAAGATGCTGCCTTCTCCTGGAGCTTGCTCCTTTGTTCCTGTCTGCTGCGTTTCAAGTGCAGTGTTTACTTTGTCTCTCCCATTTCTTTTTTTTTTTCATAAGATCTCGTATGCATTTTGGCCAGTTTGCTCAGAAGACTTCTCTGCGTCCGACAAGATGCTCTGTTTCACATGTTCAGTTTAGTCATCCTTGTCAACCATTATTCAGCTGTTTTCACATCATACCTCTTCCCTTTTAACTGTCATTAAATATACTCTCGGCATGGTATAGCACCCTCTCCTCTCTTATTATCATGCTTCATGTAATTTTAATCAGATTTGTTGCATTGTACAGTACAAGTTTTGAAGATATTTACATCTGTGCATTTTCAAAAAGTAGGACTTCATTCCTTCTTCCGATCTTGGAGCAAGTCTTCCTATACTTTCTTTTAAATGGTGTGATTTCTAATGGGTACTTTTTCTTTAACCCTAGTATATTTTTGAAAGTAGTGACTTTATTGACAGTATGAAGAAAGGGAGGGCAGTGTAGACAAACTGGTTTCCTGTACTTAAAAAACTTGTAGTTGTCTTGTCAAATTACTCAGTTACTCCAAAAGAGCCTACTTCTGGTAGTAGAACACCATTATCCTGTCTGTCTTCCCCAACTTTCATTGTGAAATGATGAGTGGAAAGACCTTTTTCATGTGTCTGAGGAAAACATTGCTCCAGGCAATGAGAAAATTGAGGGAATAGGAAAATTAAGGAAGAAAAAAAAATTTATAGGTTCATAACAGACTAGGAATGAGAGAGAAGAATTCTTCCTCCTTGAACTGTGATAGGTGAGTCAAGAAGAAAAAAGCAATGGGAATATGTAATACCTCTGAAGTAAGAGTTTTAAGGCATTTCATTTGCATAAAGTTTTCAGACCTCCAAGCTGACTTGCAGTGAGTTATTTGTCATCATCTGGTAATGCAAGAACTAAGCTTGTTTAACAGTGTGTAAATACTGCCTGCCGCATGTAAATAAAATACATTTCTGTCCCAAACCACTGAACATGCTTTCTGGCTACTTGCTTTCTGAATAAGGTAGTTGATTGGGCTCCAAAATGTGTCTGACCTAGCTTAACTCTGTATTCAGACAACTTTGTTGTCCTCCACAAGATATCCCCAAAGTGGCAAGAGCCCCACTTGTGTACAGAAGCCTCTGAAATGGTGATGGACTGGTTTCTTCTCACACTGCTGGTGTTACTGTGCCAGTGTGGCTAGAAGGGGACCTTGCTCTTATCTGCTTGCCAGAGATCTGACGATGCATGGCCGTGAGAGACAGGAAAAGTTTCTTTCCTTTGTTGCCCTTGATTCAGATGTTGGAAGGGAGTCATCACACCTATATGAAAGAGAGAAAGTGTGTTCACTTGGGTTCTCCTCCCTGCCTCCCCTCCCTTGGAAAGGATGCTATGGAAATTAATGGTATGCTTCTCGGGAAAGTCTTGTTTATAAGTAGAGGTTTTGGTCGCTAGTTGAAAACATGCTTCTCAAACGTAGAAAGCTAAAATCTACAATCAACTGGATTTAGGGTGTGGGTGGAGCCTTTTTTACATGAAAACTGAGGCTTGCTCTTATCTTTACCATATGCAACTCCCAACATAAGTTTATATTCACATTTGTCTGTCTTTAGCTGCTTCTGTTCCATTGAGAAACTTGTGGTACGGATCTGTGCTGGGGAGTGACATGTCTGAAATGCAGTTAATGAAGTAATAAGTTAAAGAGTGAATTAATAGCTTAGAAGTCACTTTAAAAACTGATCTTGTTCATGTGCTTGTCAATTTGAAAGTGCGAAGACTGTAGGAGTTTGGATGAAGGAGACTTCAGCAGTCTCTCATCTACCTTGACTACAGATCCTTATGGGTGATGGGATGGAGGGGCTAACACCCACCCACAAACACAAGTGGAGCTAAGAAGGTCTTCCCTCTCCCTTTGTTGGGTGCTTGCATCGATCTAAAATGTCACTCTTAAAAAGCTGTTCCACTAATAACAGCTGTACTTATTTTTATATTAAGAGGTGAAATCAATCTCTCTACAGGTCTTTCCCGCCTGTAATTTCATCTTCTACTTTGCAAGATATTTTAGCATGGGCCTTTTTTTCTCTCTTTTAATGATTTTATTTATTGTTCTTTGGTTTCTAAAATTGTGCAGCTGTCAATTATAATCATCATCACATGTTACTTTTTACATCGGTATTAGACACCTGAAGTGGTGCAGTTGATAAAGGGTTTATTTATGAATAAGAAAATGTGTCTTTTTCGATTTCTCTTCTTCATTCTGTACTGCATCATTTTTCAGTGATTGCTACTGAAGATCTCACTTTTCCAATTACCAAGATGAAGGGAGCTAAAGAAGTTCTGTAAGATTCTGTCTTTCAGAAGTTTTTGCTTAGGAGATTAAGTATTATCCAAACATATCTTCTCTAATTATTCCATGAGCTCCTTAACTAAAATAAGTTTCAAGTTTGTTTTTATTCCCCATTTTATATATTGCTCTTTCCCACTGAGTGCTGTGGGAGCTTTAAATTGGAAAATACAACAGAAAATCCCTTGTTTCCCTCAAGGAATTCACAAGTGTGTTTACTTCAGTTTTATGGCACAAAAGTGGAGCACAAAATCCCTCTAGATTATGAGCACAAAATCAGTAAGCACTGAGAAGAAGAAACTATTTGTGCTTACCCTGGTTCAGTTTTCTAGAAAAGACAGAGTTTGGAACTTTCATACTGTGTTCCTTATTCTATTTGATTTCCTATTCTCTCCCAAATTGAGGGGAGTATTTCTTTATTTCTTTTCATCTCCAGAAGTCTTTCCAGATGGTGCTGTGTTCTCCTGGTTTAGGCCATTGACAGCATAAGGAAGGATGGAAACTGGAGAACTAGATGTATCTTTTCAGTGAAACACTTTCTCCCTTAATCAAAAACTTCTGTATGTAAAATGGCAATATTTCTCTGACTATCCACTTGTATTGGGAGCTACAGCACCTAGAAATTCTCCTGTAGAGGGTTCCCGGAGAATTAGTAATGCTCTTTTTTCTTTTACATTCTAACACAAAAACATTTTTAAAATGTCAGTTTTCTGTTCTTGAATTTAGTGTGAAATAATCTTCATATTCTCTTTGATGGTAAGGGTAAAGTTGCCAGGTAAGACATTAGCCGTGTTAAAGCAATATCCTTTCGTGTACAAAGCTTCATGGTTTTAAGCTTAAGGAGTTACTCATTCTGTCTTTCCATTTCAGCTGTCTGAGGAGAAGAGAGAATTCTGTGACTACAGAACTCTGTTAGACCATGTAGTCTTTATTTGGAGCTTCCTTCCTTCCTTCCTTCCTTCCTTCCTTCCTTCCTTCCTTCCTTCCTGTTTTACAAATGACTTTACAGAAGAGGGGAGTAACAGAAGTTTGACTTGACCAGGACTGTTGTTACTTCATTGAGAATTTGAATTATTTCTGTCTGTTTTTCTGCTGTTCTTAGTCCTCTACACAGTTGAACATAAGAGGGAGAAATGGAAGTAGAGGCATTTTACTTTGACTTTAAAATGTTCATGCTATTCTGCTTTATGTTCTCATTAGCAAACTTAAAGGATATGGTCTAGGTGAAAATGTAGGTGGATGCTGAAACAGAAAAAAAAATCCTGTAGCTGCTCTACGAGAGCAATTCAAATCAAGTATCACAGTGTTCTCCTTTGGGTCCATTTTCAGTCATCTGTTTTTGGACGGTGAACACTTTGAAAAAGGGTATATAATGCCAAACTTGTAAGATCTGAGAGCACTATGGAGGGCAAAATTAGAGTTCATAATTGTTTTTAACATGTTAGGAAAGTGTTCATAATTAAGAAAAAAAGATATAAGAATTAGTAAATGTGAGGAGAAATAAAACATTCCACTATAAAATGAGACCTGGCTAGTAACAGTTCTGCTGAAGATTTAGGGATTGTTACGGGTCACGAGAGGAATGAGCCAATAATCTGTTGGCTTGTTTAAAATGTACATGTACCTACCTATATACATACATAAAGGAGATATCTTTATGTATAGACAGATCTATATATAGATATTCAACAGCTAGCGTAACAGATCGATATGATAGGTAACTATTAATTTCTGTTTAGGACTTGTGAAGTCTTAGCCTGAAAGCTCTGCTCAGTTCTTGGCAATGCAGTATGTTCAGGTTGGAGTGAGTCCAGAGGACAGCTGTCTTTCCATTTCAGCTGTCTGAGGAGAAGAGAGAATTCTGTGACTACAGAACTCTGTTAGACCATGTAGTCTTTATTTGGAGCTTCCTTCCTTCCTTCCTTCCTTCCTTCCTTCCTTCCTTCCTTCCTGTTTTACAAATGACTTTACAGAAGAGGGGAGTAACAGAAGTTTGACTTGACCAGGACTGTTGTTACTTCACTGAGAATTTGAATTATTTCTGTCTGTTTTTCTGCTGTTCTTAGTCCTCTACACAGTTGAACATAAGAGGGAGAAATGGAAGTAGAGGCATTTTACTTTGACTTTAAAATGTTCATGCTATTCTGCTTTATGTTCTCATTAGCAAACTTAAAGGATATGGTCTAGGTGAAAATGTAGGTGGATGCTGAAACAGAAAAAAAAATCCTGTAGCTGCTCTACGAGAGCAATTCAAATCAAGTATCACAGTGTTCTCCTTTGGGTCCATTTTCAGTCATCTGTTTTTGGACGGTGAACACTTTGAAAAAGGGTATATAATGCCAAACTTGTAAGATCTGAGAGCACTATGGAGGGCAAAATTAGAGTTCATAATTGTTTTTAACATGTTAGGAAAGTGTTCATAATTAAGAAAAAAAGACATAAGAATTAGTAAATGTGAGGAGAAATAAAACATTCCACTATAAAATGAGACCTGGCTAGTAACAGTTCTGCTGAAGATTTAGGGATTGTTACGGGTCACGAGAGGAATGAGCCAATAATCTGTTGGCTTGTTTAAAATGTACATGTACCTACCTATATACATACATAAAGGAGATATCTTTATGTATAGACAGATCTATATATAGATATTCAACAGCTAGCGTAACAGATCGATATGATAGGTAACTATTAATTTCTGTTTAGGACTTGTGAAGTCTTAGCCTGAAAGCTCTGCTCAGTTCTTGGCAATGCAGTATGTTCAGGTTGGAGTGAGTCCAGAGGACAGCAATAGGAATAAAAGGTTTAGGCATCAGGGCCTGTGAGGAAAGATTAAAGTAGGAAAAAAAAGACGATGGGCACACATTTTCCAGTGTGAACATGTTTTTTATACTGAGGACAGTTACAAACTGTTTTCCATGTCTACTGAACACGTAAGAAGTAATCGACGTTTTTTGTAAGTGAAAGCTGCCAGATTAGAGAGAAAGGAAGATTTTTCTAACTCTCTAGGAACAGCTGATCAGCATTGTAGGTTGTCTAGGATGGCTGTAAAATCTTTCACTAGTTGATTTTTACGGGCAGATTAAATTCTCTAAGTACCTTTAACCCAGTTTCCCAATATGGGATAGATTCAGTGACCTCTTGAGGTCCTTTCTAGCATGTTTCTCTGATTATGTGAGGTCTTTTCTGTTTATTGGGGAGGGATTTGGTTTGTTGTGTTGTTTTGGTTTAGCATTAATATGCAGGTTTTATTTGTGTGACAGTAATCTTACATACCACCCTGCATGCCATTGTATTTACTGGATGCTGTGCTTCCAGATTGTTTATACTGATTTTTCTAAGTACTGAAAAACAAGTGCAAGTACATAAGTAACGTTTGTCAGGCTTCTTATTATCAAATATATTTTACAAAAATCTGTGTATGCAAAGGCTTTGGTTTTGCTTATGACTTCTTTACATGTAAACCAAGATGGATTTATCCATCTTGTTTGGAAACACAAGCATACAAAACCTTAAAATACTATTATGTTAGATAGTTATTTTTAAAAGGACAGTGGCATTATACTTTTTGTTTTTGGCAATGTTCAGACTTTTCTGCCAAAAGGTTACTCTGATCAGACTGAGGCAGTCTTTTGTGTTGGTGCATGTCTCATTCATGGTTATTTCTTGCTACTGCTGTTTAATGTTGTCCAAAAGGATCATCCATTCTTCTGTGCAATTCTAGTGCTGCTTTAAGGTGTTTTAATTCTGTGACACTCAGCGCTGTATAATCTGGAAGCTCTTAGCAGTTCCCCCCACCCCCATCACCACACCACAAAGTGGATATTCCAGGATGACTGCCAATGTGATTTTTCAAAAATTAGAGAGGTCTAGGAGTTTGTTATTTGTTGGGTGGTTTTTGTTTGTTTTGTTATGGAGTGAGCTGCAAGGTAAACAGTCTGATATTTGCAAAGCAAGGCAAACACAGTAAGATATCAGTAAGAGGTTGAAATTGCTATGGATAGAGCGAGTAGCCACTCATCAACCTGTCCCTGTGGATAGTTTCCAAACCTGCCAGAGATGAACGTTATCAGTTCTGTAGATGTGAGAGAAGATGGGATTTCTTGGCTAACTAGAGGTACATTTGCAAAAGAAGGCAGTCTGAAGAAAGTGATACATACAAGAGAGAATGAGAGAGAGAAAATTCACCTCTGAATTTTGAAGTCCTGCTACTTATGCAGGTTTAGTTATCTCAAACTTTCTGTACCACCTTGGGATTTTCTAGTAGTTTTACTGCAACTTTCTGTTCTGTCTCTTTTCTTGTAATTGCACTTTTTTTCCAGGATTATGGTTCTGTTTTAAGTAATGTGTCACTTTCAATATTGTATTTAGGATTATGAAACTAGATGATGGGAGGTTGTAAGAATTTGTCTCTGCCTCTTAAATATGTACTTGGGCAAGTCAGCTAGAAACATGTGCTTGCTCAGTTTTGGTGCTTGGTTCTTTTCTGCTGTACAGAAAGAAAGTGGGCTGAGAAGTGGTTCTTCCCCTGACTTAAGTCTTATCACAGGCAATGTTCTCTCTGCTATGGGAGGGGGAAGGACAGCTTTGCAGTGATATGCTGACAAGTAGTGACAGCCCTAATACAAAGGTGATAGTTCCTTGTCTTGGATGAGGATAAGGGATGCTGTGAAACCAACACCTTTGTAAGAGCTGGATTTTTACCTAAAACTGTACATTATAGAATCATAGAACAGTTTAGGTTGGAAGGGACCCTTAAAGGTCATCTCGTCCAACCCCCCTGCAATGTGCAGGGATATCTTCAACTAGATCAGGTTGCTCAGAGCCCCATCCAACCTGACCTTGAATGTGTCCAGGGATGGGGCATCTACCACCTCTCTGGGCAACCTGTTCCAGTGTCTCACCACCCTCTTTGTTGTCTCTTGTGCTCTCTTTGTAGAGAGAGCGAGAAAGTAGTTAATTGAGTTTTATAGTTTTTAGAGGACACTTCACCTGATGCCACCTTATCTGATGACTGTTTCCACTTTGTTGTCCAAAAGTCTGTGAATGCATTGTTTATCTGCAAAACTCAGTAAAACAGGTCATGTAGCAATCAAGTTATTTTTGACCTGTTGCTGATTGTTAAAGTCATGTGAAACTTTAAGAAAGTTATCAGAGTTGTTCCTTGAGACTGGTGGTAAAAACAAACATAGGCTATAAATGTTGTTAGCCTGCTGGGCAGTGGTACAATAGAGTCTTTGTTCTTAAGGAGTACTTAATTGTAAACTGGGTCATGAAACTATTGCCTTCTGATTTGAGGAAAGGTGGGAAAATACCAGCTTTTTATTTTTAAGAACCTTTAACTGGCTTGTGGACAGTGTTGACTGTTCACTTATTTATATTTTTCAAATACAGTTAAAAATAAAGTAAATATTGTGTCTACAGCCAAAACAATTTGATCTTTGGGGTTACTAAAGGAGTTGGAAATGGTAATTTCCTTCACACAAAACATGCACTGTGCATCTCTTGGGGAAGATGGTGAAATCTAGGAGCTGGTTATTGCACCAGAATGTTGTGAAGCGGGATTTCATTTGTGTTTCAAAAATGTTTCAGCAGGTTTTGCGAGCTTGAGGTACTTTTTTGGCTGTAATGCTAGACTCTGGCATGCAGCTGATGCTGGTCACTGGAGAAACATCTTTTCTACAAAGATGTCTTTACCAGTGGCTGCTAATTTGGTCCATAAGGCTTAGTTAAGTGTAGTGTCCTCTGCTGTTTGGGTTCTTTACCGTCATCTGTCAGATGTCCCTGACTTGCTGTGTCAAGAAGATATTTGTAGTTGCTTAACTATTACCTCCAGATACCCCTTGACACTGGACAAGCCACGAGATACTATATTATTAAAATGTGGACTTAGTATATTGCTAAAATGTAGGTTGTTTACTAGGTTTAGGGGCATACATATGGTAGACCACATTCAGCTGAATACTGTAGGTGGATAACCATAAAGATTTTTCAAAACTGTTTAAGCATGGTTTTTAGTAAAAGCATTAATTATTACTATTTATTTATTTACCCCAATTCTCCCTACTGTTTCATTTGGATTTAAGTATTCCCTCGCAAGCATTCCTGGGATACGTACCTTCTTAACACTGTTAACTTTAGCAATGGTTCTAAAGACCTATTGATGGTTTTCCCTGCCCTCTGTCACTCCCAATTAGATGTGCTGATTGACCCTACGGAATAAGCTAGAAGAGTTCTGTCCAGAAAGCAGAGGTAACCTGTTAATGGCTGTCCCAGTGCTTAACTAGCCATGAACATAATTGTTAACTTGCTGTAATGCAAACACCCCTTCTGGCGCAGCAGGGCTCAGTCTGCAGTGTATAAGGAAGTTACGTGCTTTTTTTACATCAAAATACGTTGTCAATTATGCCTTACAGAAGCACATAAATGAGAGTAATGCATGGGTCTTAGTAGAGTTTGACTAGACTTAAGAGTAATCAGCTGCATTAGGCTGATAAAGGTTGCGAGAAAATCTACCCTGGGTTGGTTTTTTAAGAAAACCGTAACAAAACAGTTATGGGCGGTTTTGCATGTTTGCAGGACCAAGATACTAATTTCGGTTTTAGTCATATTGAGATGCAGCCTGGGGTAAGGAGGCTACACGGTGGCAGAGGGTCACTGACAAAGCTTTCTACAAGTAAATTAATCCTTTCAACCTGTTTTTTTTCCAAAAGATGTGTTTGGCTGTTCTACACTTATTAACCTGAGGTTGTACCCATCGTTTGTAAAGATGTGGGTTGTGGGAGGAGGATTAAAAATAAGGAGGGAAGAGCAATATTTAAACTGAGGTGTAAGATTGACACAAGAAGAAATAGATATGAGCCGCTTATGACTAAAATGGGAAGAATCAGAACTGTACTTTATCTCAGGAAGTGGTTTCCAGCACGTGTTCAGCTGCTGCTCAGAGTTCCTCATGGGTGTTACCAGTTGTCTGCTTTGACTTGCTTCCTATTAGCTGCACTAAAGAAATAAAAATCATTGTCTTGGTAAATGAAACACATTGCTTCTATAAAGTGCTAATGCTTCAGGTTAGTTGCTTGATCTAGATCTGGATAATAATTAAAAGTAAAGATAAAAATTCTCAGGCATCACTAACTTGAAAGTGCAGCATCAAGTCACTTGTAATCCTTGGCTGACTTGGTTCATTATGAACTCCCAAGGTTAGAAGTACAAAAGCAAGGGGCAACAAGCTAAAACACGTGGGAGCAGGCCCAGACGTGGATGTTGGTGGAAGGTGCCGTGGCCATTTATGCATGCCTGCATCATTACTTTTCAACGGCATCAAAGAAAAAGTTGCTCCTTCGCACTGAGCATGGATTTAGATATTTTTGCTGTGCCTTGTCCTGTAGGTATACTCCTTAACAGCTCTTACACAGCAAGATCCCTTTTGGTGGCTTTGTGTCTCTCACTTGTGTGTTAATTATTCAGCAGATCAAAATCAGCCAGACTTCTCGTAGACTTTTCTGTGGACCATAAAACTTGTCCAACCAATCTTGTCCTGTAACTGGGAGACTGCTGTCTTTGGTAATGACATAAATTAAAGTATTAAGCAGTTTTGTCATGGACTATTATGCAGTTGCATCACAATCCAGACTGTCTTAATTATTCTTTACCCCATATTGCCTCAGGCTGTGACCTCACTAGCTAAACAAGGTCATGCTTGGCTAGGATGAGAGAAGTCAAACAAATTCAGCGCTACAGGAAATATTAGTGATTCAGCGTGAGGCGACACCCCTGAGTTAATGTTTTCCCTGTGCCCCAGACTGGGAAAGATGCTGCAGCTTGCATGATGAGATGTAAAACCAAGATCCTTTGTTAAAGTTTCAATGCTATTCCTAGTAAACATGCAGATGTTATTTCAGGGCTCCTGCCTAAGTTCAGATTTCCATGGCTATGTTTTCTATAGATTTCTAATTTCTGGTTTAGTAGAGTCATATTATCCTCTTGTTCCTGTCTTAAACTGTTCTTAGAGTTATTGGGAAGCTGTGTTCCAGAGGTGCTGACATGTTGCAATTGACAACAGATCAGTTTGCAGAAACAATGGTCCATTTTGAGATCTTTTGAAATCAAGGGAATTATATTAATGTAAGAAATGTCACATCAAAACTGAAAAGCTGCAAGATATATATGTTTGGTTTTTTTCTTTTAATGTGTGCAGAATAGTTTTTTTTGCTTGAATATACATATTTGCAATGTGGTTGAGTGTACTCACACTTACATATTTTTATTTTCCGTAGGATTCAAGTGCCCTGTATGTTCAAAATTTGTATCTTCTGATGAAATGGATTTACATCTTGTGATGTGTTTGACAAAACCAAGGATAACCTACAATGGTAAGAAAGAAGTAAGCTGATAATTATTTATTCATTTTAAACATTAGCCTGATAACAAATCTTTATTTAATAAGACACTCTGATAACTAGTTCAGTGGACTCAGAAAGGATGTATGTTTTTTGCTCATAGTTTATTTTTTTCAAAACAATTCCTAAGAACTTGGTCTTTCTTATACTGCATGCCAATATAATTTACACTGTTGACTTGTTCTGCAAATATAAAATTATTCTTATTTGAGTGTGTTTGTTCCATTTTTTGACCACAAGTTCAGATATTGGTCAGTGTGCATATAGTATCCACTTGAGATGAGTAGCTTAAATGTCCTCTCATTTAACGACATCAAATGGGGAGGTAGGTAAATCAAGTCTTCTGGGGACATTATTAAGGACTGTTACTTGATGCACTGTGCATTTGCATGTTATTCAAGAAAATTACCCTTTCTTGAAGGAGCTAAAGAACTTTCTCCTCCTTCAGCTGATTGTCTATGCAATACTTCATAAGGACAGTTAGACATGTATGGCTTTGTGATTTTAGTGAGGCTTGCCAATGTCAAATGAATCACCTGTGATGGCTCTGTTTTTTCCCTACTACTAAGCTCTCCTTGGCAACTTTTGATGCAAGGCAAACAGGACTTTTGCCACTGTTGGGATCAAACCTTTCTGTCACTGTGGCTTAGGCTGACACTCAGTTCTATGGCAAGCACACAGAAAGGCTTCAGAAAACTCGGAATTAGAAAATCTTACTGAAATCTTGGTGCTTACTTTGGCAGAGCTGCCCTACCATCAGGAAATCTTACAGTGCCTCCTGAATGAGCTTATTGCTCACCAGTCATCAGATGTGGAATATGTGAGAACAGAACACAATTACAAAGAAATTGTAGAGGAGGGGGTGTCGGACTCTTTTTGGAGGTGCATAGTGACAATTTGAGAGTCAGTGGTCACAAGTTGCATCAGGGGAAAATTCAATTCAATTAATTCAATTCATAATGAGGGTGGTCAAACCCAGTAGCAGGCACCTGAAGAGATTGTGACCTCCATCCTTGGAGATGAAGAGAAATTGACTGGACAAGGTCCTGAGCAACTTAGTTGAAGCTGGTCCAGCACTGAGTCAGGGGCTGGACCAGAAGACCTCCACAAGTCCCTTCCAACAAAAGTTATTTATTGTATAAATAACCTACAGTGTTACAGGCTCTTTGACCTCCTGGCACCCTTGCTGTTACGGTATCCTACACTGGACTTTTTTATTGGAATAAATTGAAGGATGGTTGGGCCCACCTTATTCTGTGTCTGGATAGTAGTAATACTCAGTCTTAATTGCCAAAATAATTTGAAATCATAAACTTACAGTTGTGAAATCCATTTCAAAGCACAGCACTCAGGTTAAGTAAGGTTTTTTTTTCTCCTGGTGTTACCACACATATTTTTGAGATGGGTGACTTCATGTAACAGAGAGGCTTTGTTTCTCTTTGTTTTGCCTTTTTTAATTTAGGACTGAGAATTTTCCAAGATACGTTGTTAGAAATCTGTGTACTGAGGGATGTTGAACATTAGGGAGAAGCAGGCCCAGTCAGGGAGGGTTAATGCACTTGGGATCAGTTAGGGTGGAGCAGGAGGAGGTAAGCTGGCAGAGAGCAAGCTCTGGTGGTAATCCAACTGATGGGATGTGCACAAGTTATGAGTTGACCGACTGAAATCCTGCTTCCTACATGTACATATGAGTGCACTCAGCTGACTTAACTTGTTTCAAAGAAACAGCAATTAAATAATGTGACCTCTCAGCATTGTTTGTGATGTTCATTTGTATCACAATGGTGTCATGTTCAGCCTCTTCCCCCCGCCCCTCCCCACTTTCTGCTTTGTTTCTCTCAACTGGCACACTGCTGGTTGGAGCTCCTTTGGGCCTTCTTGTTACCTTTGCACAGTCCGTTGCATTGAGAAATTTCCATATAAATGAACAGAAGTAAAACCTGTGAGTGGCAATTTTGGGCAATGCAATATGAGTTATTACCAGCAACGTGTCATTTCTCAATTTAGGAGCGTGTCTGCTGTATAGAGAGCCTCAGAAACTCATTCTGGGAAATGGCTATATAAGCTTGAAAGGAGAAAATTACTAAATTACATAGATTGGTTTGAGAGAGACACTTACTTAGAAGTATGGTCTCATTCTCATAAACACTTAAAGTGTGTATTGATCCTTGTACCTCCAGTTGGTTAGCTCCTGGAGTCATGGACTAAATGTTAAATTATAGCTTATAGCTGGTTATTTAAATTACTGCAGCACAAAGAAATTGAGGACATGGCTTCAGAGTTGTGCAGCACTCAGTTGTTACCTTGTGGTATGATTGTGATCCTTTTAATGAGGCTCATGACAGAATTAACTATCAGATTGGTAATTTAATGCTGCCATGATTACAGGCCCAGAATTGCATATGAATGTCTGTATGCATGCTTTTTTTTCTTGTATATTTTGCTGTTTGCTGTGATGGGGAGATCAGTGATGGATGTGCCTTTTTGTCAGGAACTGTAAGAAGGGCATCTCAAGTTTTGCTTGAGAGAAGAAAAGATGCTGCTATGAACTTCTGATATCTTCTTCCAAAATGGAAGGCATCTCTTTATGCTGTACTTTCTCATTATTATCTTGGCCTTACGTCATACATACTCAAATAGAGCCAAGTAGACATCATTTGCTTGTGTTGGTCACTGGTGGTTTCCCAGTCCTATTACCACTAGCAGGAAACTATTTTTTTTTCCTCGCCGCCTTTTCTCTCTGAATTTTGTGTTGCAAGGAGTTGAAGGGAGCCTTAGACTTTGCAAGTGGTGAGATGTTTAAAAATTGGGCAGTTGGATTGAACTGTGCTTATGCCTAGTTCTGTTCTAGATGTGTTTCCTTGTGATACTGTAAATGTATTAGTTGTTCATCCCAAGAAACAACAGGGAGCAAATTGTATGTATTTTGTCATTCTGAGAAGACAAACGTTCTTTCTTTTCAAATGTGAGTTGAAGGCATACAGTCTTCCCCAGAAAAACGTTATGAGACTGTTTAGTTGTGATTTGAAGTTTAAAAAAATTAATGAGTCATCCTAGCCAATCTCTAATTGCTTTCTGAGCTACCTTTGTGCATTGCATTTGGCAGTGGGAAGTGTCAGTGAACTGCATACTCTGGCAGCTGTCTGATTTACACGTGTTTTCTGAAAGAAAGTGGTCACAAATTTGTCCCAGTTCTATGCTGCAGGTTGTGCTGATTTTCATATAAATAAATCCGTACATTTTATTAGCCTTATTCTTTCAAAATCATGTGACTTGCCTGCAACAGAGATCTCATTGCTGACTCAATTTGGTATGTAAAAAGAGCTCTTTCTTTTTTTCTGTGAAACTTTGTTCCAAGTATCTCTTAAACTACTTGTGGTGCTCTCACATGAACCAATATCTAGGCATTTTGATACAAAAGCTGGTTAAATGAATGGAATTGTGCAAAAAAACATTGTGGTGTTTGGTGTTACTGTCTTAAATAGCAATGCTTTTTTTATGAATGGATTTGTGCAAAAAATATTGTGGTATTTGGTGTTACTGTCTTAAATAGCCTTGCTTTTTTTAGCAATTAAAAACTCTCTTCATACTGTTACTTACTGAGTTGCTGAGAAGCCAGAATAGTTCCTATGCTCTGGTTAGCCACAGGTTGCTAAAAGCCAGTTCTATGAAGAAAGCGGGTTACTTGCTAGTTGACAGATTTTTTTAATTTTTTTTTTTTTTAAAGGACTGCTAAAATATTATAAAGCCATACTTATTCCTTCGACCTTCTCCAGAGTGTTAAATGAGGCCCCTTGCACCATCTCATTCAAGTTTGCCACGATGAGTTATGCAGGGAGCCTACTTAGGGTCTACGCCATGCCAGATGTTGCTTACAAGGTAGCCCTGTATTTTGATCAGGCAAGGGCCTTGATCAACTTGATTAACAACTTGATTCTGCTCTGTAGAAGGGAAGAAAAGCAATATGCCTTTAACTCCCTGCTGATGATTAGACCTGTCTGGTGAAGTTTAGGTTTTGAATATAACTATTGTTAACTTTGGGTTGTTACAGTACTGATGCTTTTTTTTCCGCTATAAAAAAGTTTTCACTTTTTTTTCAGTATAAAAATTGAGAAGACATAGGAGAGACTTGTGTCTTTAGGGGCATTAGTTTTCAGTGCTTTGCAACAAATCCAACCAGTTCCTCTTGAAAAGAAACCTTGCAGTTAGTTCTGAAGGAATTCTGTTTTTCATTTTAAAATTGCTTTGTTTGCTTCTCAGAACACTTTGTAAGACTTTATTATTATTATTAAAGGGCCTCTCTGAGAGCCGGGACTAGCTGCCTGGCACCTGGCCAGATGGGGAAGCCAGTGACCCTGGAGAGCTGGGAAGAACCAGTCAGCTCACTAGACTGGTTGGCTGGCTCGGTGTGCCGGCCTGTCCTCTTTCAAAAGTTTTGACTGAATTAGCACATTCCTGTGGAATATTTTGGGTTTCATCAAGTCAGCACTTTGTGTTGGAACGCTGTTCTGCTGGAAACTTTCTAAGCGGGTCTCCTTAAAGCCGCTTGCTCAGGGGTGGTGCTGCTTTGACATTAGTGCTGCTTTCACTCAGACCGCTCTGTGTTTAATTCAGATACGGCAATGGGTCTGGTTATTGGCCAACATATTTACTGAGGTTCATTTTAAGGGGAAAAGCTTTTGCTAGTGTAATTTCAGACAGGGAGAATGTTGAGACATCCAGTGCAGGAGCTGCTGAAGGTTTTTCTTTACTCAAGGTAACTTTGCAATTATTCTTTTTAAATTACAATAAGTGAATTTTTGAGCCCTATCACAGCAAAAAAGAGCAGGGAATCAACATCATGGATAGCAGAGATTTGTATTTATAGTTTATTCAGCTCTGTTTTGAATGGAGAGATTAGTATATGGAAAGACTATTATAGACAGAATATTGAAAATTACTGTAAAGAAATGGATGACATTTGATGTGCTCTTGCTGTCTAGCAATGTACTCTGTGTTCTGGGCTGCTTGAATCCAATGCCATGCACGGCTAGCCAAATATTCCCGTGCCATCTAACCGAATTTAGAGTGATTTGGGCCACAGCAGTGTAACTGATCTAGATTAGCAAGGACACACATAGCAGGGTTTTGTCATGAGGGCATAAATATGGTGTTAATTCTAAATCAGTTTGAGGTATTGGGTTAAGTTTTGCCTTGTGAGGAAGGAGAAATGCTGGTACTGCCACATGCTGAGGCCCGCATGTGAGTAAGTGTCAGGATCCTGAGCAGGAACCTTGTATGAGCAATAATCCTACTAGAGGAGTTGTCAACATCTAAATGACAGCTGTAACATATGTGTTCTGATCAAAAGTAGAGACTTGAAGTTTGGCATGAGTCACCTACAGGACTAAACAAAAATATTTTTGAAATGTTCTTTCTGAATGGGACTGACCTCATTTTTTCTAACACAAGTTACAAGCTTTGCTGACTGGTGGCTGTTTCAACATCTTTGGGACAAGCTGCTTGTGCCAGAACTTACTCAGTTAATACTGCTCTGTAGAAGGGAAGAAAAATAGTGTACCTTAACCTAACATTTGGACTACCAAGATACATGATTCTGGTAGTTCTTTGCCCTGCAGTGACTTGATTTCCTTGGTCACTTCTGTGCACAGAAAAAGGGAGAGCGTTTTACTTGGCAGGGCTGATGCTGTCAACTGTTTTGACTGATGCACTCAAACCTTCAGTCTGGAATGAAAAGAATCGCTAACTTCAAGTTCACTTTTCTGCCAGAGCTCCTGAGATCATACCCTAAAAGACCTTGCAAAAGGGCATCTTGCCAGTCCGCCTGGAAAAGCTTAAGCCTTCCTCCTTGTCCTCATCCTTTAATAGGACTAGACTTTCAGCAAAGCAGTACAAAATAATACTAAGGCAAATCAGTTCTTTCCACTTTATCTGAGGTATAAACTTCTCCATAGTATTTCTCAATTTTTCCATTTTTGGAGTTTAACAAGATTCTTGGCTAAAAGTTTCTAGCTTCTTGCTCTGCCCTGGATGGTTCTGTGCTGTGTCCTCAGGGGTGCTGGGGAGGGAGAAGAGCATATTTCATAACGTAGTTTAACAGGACACGTAAACAGACACTTATCCTGTGCTTGCAGTTAAAACTGTGACATTTCTGTTGTTTTGATCTTGTGTACTCATGAAGTACTCCTCCAGAGTACGTAGGAGGTTCATTCAGTTTCCCTGATGCTTTAAAACAGTTTTATTCATTATTTCTTGAAAATAATTAGTTGTTAGGCTGTTGAACATCCGTTGAACTTTGAGATTTTACTTAACACAGTGATTGGAGAAAAACATTGCTATAGTAAATAAAATTTTATTCTCTGACACAGCTGTTACTCTGTGAATTGGTCTAATAACAGCTCAGACTTTTCATAGCTGGTCTTGCAAATCATTGTTACAATTTTAAGGAGGGAAATTCTGTTTGAAGAACACAATTTGTAGTTTCTACTTCTTCCCTTTGGGAACTGTTGGTAACATCTGAATGAGGAGGAAACTTTCACTGGTGTTTACCAGTGTAGGCCATAGATAGCTGCTCATCCAAACCAGAGTGCCAAGAGGAACAGTGGCAAACTGTAGCTCTTCCTCCTTTTTGTTCAGTAAAGCTGTATTTCCTTCCAACCATCCCAAATCTCTCCTTCAACAGTTTTTGTTACCTCACAGAAGAACATCACTACAAAAACAGCCTGCTACCAGTTTGGGTTTGTTTTGGGGGGAGGTTGTTCATTTTAAAGAGTAATGCTGACAAATGTCACTAAATAAAACCACACTCAAGTTCAATATGTACCCACCTCCTAAAGGGGCGTAGGACCTGCTCCGGTGACCCCATTTCAGCCTCAGTCAGTGGCTGAATTGGGTCAGTCTGTGATAGAGTGGAGTTGCAACACTGTTAGAGGCTGTAGGCTCTTATCTTTCCTCCACACCCACAAACTGTCGACCCTTTGCTGCGGAGTCAGAGAAGTAAGTTGTGTGTCTCTAATGGTGGGGCTGTGAAGAAAGCACTTGAAATGGGGACATAGTGTAACTGACAGGGAAGGGCTTCGAATGTCTGGAACAGCAGTTCCCAGAACTGCAGACTGCTCCATTTATCTTGGTAAAATATCATCTCAGAGGTTTAGTGGTGGCTGTTGAGGGATCAACATCGCTTATTATTTTATGCTACGTGTAAGAAGAAGAGGCATAGATTTGTAAAGAAGCTATGGCAGCTCACTTTCATGGTGCAGGTTGGGAGTGCTCAATTATGCTAAATTTTCTCTCTGTAATGAAGTAAAGTCAACATGCTTGGATCCTGCTGAGGAGGACACACTGCAGAGATCACATCCATTCATGTTTTAAACTTGTCTCTGATTTGTTGTGAATGGGACTGACTCTTCTAATGAACCTTTGGCAAGAAGTATATTTGGTGGGTGATTCTCTGCATACTTGCCCTTGAGTCAGGCCTAAATCTGCTAGACCAAACTTCCTGTGACAAAGCCATCGCAAATCAGTCCTGGCTAAAATAGCTACAATGTCACCTCATACTTACTTCAGTTTTTGAGAGTGGGACAACAACTTTTCTCAGTACATTGGAATTGCTTTTATATAAAGGGAATATTTTTATGCAGGAATATTTTTATGCAGCACTGGATTAATACAGTAAAGCTTTTGACAGGTATAGAACGAGCCTGGGTTGTTTTTTTTTCTGAAAGAAATAGAGAAAACAGAGTCATTCATGTGCTGAGTAGCTCAAGTTGTTTCTTTTCTTTAGAAGCTACTCCTAACCTCAGATACTGCTATTGTCTTGCTTGGGTACTGACAGTGCTGTTAAAGTCAAATGACAATTCGTGTCCTAGAAAATTACAGATACACCTGTGAACCAGTGCCACAAAGAACATCTGCGGGTGATGCAAGGAGTGATTCAGATCAGGTTAGAAGAGGACCTGATACATTGTGCTGTATGTCATTGTGTTTCTATTATGTAACGGCAGCGCAGTGCTGCATGCAGTAGAAAGCTGAGGGACGGTTTTGTTCGCTCGGTAGCAAACGCTCACTGTGCTGTGACTCCGCATCATATGATGTGGGCAGACAGGAGCTACCTTCCATGTCTTGCACTTAATCAGTCTTTAGCTTTGAGAGGTCATTCGGAGGATGTCATAAATCGTGTCTGCAACTGCTGCAGTCTTGTGACTGCTGGGAATTTAGCTTCAGAGGAAATAATGTTCCTAGTTTTGTATGGTAATTCTGCAGTCTTTAAAGCTGATACCTCTAAAACCTTGAGATTTTACTCATGTGTTAGCAGCTAACTGACTTATTTTTTGTAGTTGCTCTGTGGAAAGAAAACAATTCACAGCTTTTCCTAATCTTAGAGAATAGGTTTTATTGACTGGATTTTGAAATAAAACTACTTGAAATCTTTAGGTTTTTAAAAGTAAATGCCAATCTCCATCTCACTGAGTCTGAGTGATCTCTGTAGGAATTTCCTGGTATTTCCTTCCTCACTGTTTTGAAGGAACTAGAACAGATTATTTGCAGCTCAGGATTTTTTCCCTAAAGAAATATAAAATATAAAATATAAAATATAAAATATAAAATATAAAATATAAAATATAAAATATAAAATATAAAATATAAAATATGAGGCACTTGCTCAGAAACTACCCCAAGGGCAGATTAATTGAACGAATTGCCTGCGATGTCATTTGTAATTAATTTTTTTCCTTCAGATTAAAATCTCACTTTAAAACCTGCTACCTTTTGATTGTTTAAATAGTCTTGTGCTTCTGAGTTGCAGGCTCAACCTTTCAATGACAGAAGTCAGCCCAGCTTTTGCAGGGGGTTTCAGTGGTAGAACAAGCCTAACTTTCTGAAACAAGCTGGGTGAAAACACTGTTAATGTGATAGAGTACTGTCACTTCTAAATTGAGGATTGTTACCACAAGAGAAAAAATTACCAGTTTATAGTAACCAAATCCCGTGATTCTAGAACAGGTTGTAAATTGCCTATTGACAGTGTCTATATTGATTATACAGGTACTAAATACTAGACCGGCCTATTGTATCCTCCCTGGAGCAACCTCTTTGCTCCCCAAAGTTTGTGTAACTGTCTTACCTGGCTAGATTTGTTCAACTGCAGAAGTAACCCAAGTTGTAACATGCAGCTGAAAGATGAAAAGCTTCACTATTGCTAGATTTAGTGCTGAACTATATTAATGCTTTTGAAACACTGTTAAAATTTCCTCATAAAAACCTTGGATAACTTCCATTTTAACCCTGCCCTAACTATCTATAATTTAAAGCCATATCAAATTTTCTTTATTTTGACCATGTTCCTCCTTTCTGTGCAAAGCTTAATTAGATAGTCCTTCTGTATAACTTTAGGTATTGGGTAGCCTTCATGTAGCTAAGCAATAATGTAGTAGTAGTATTCAATGACAATTTTAGCCCATAAATAATTTTTTTATTTGAGGGGTTGTTTGGTTGACACTTGTATTTTTATTTTTTTTCCCCCAGTTCCAGGGAAGTCTATTTCAATCTATGGCTTTATTAGTTGAAACACCTTGTTGTTATAATGGTGTCCAATAGTTTTGATAGCCTGTAAATTTAAAAAATGAGGAGAAAAATAAAACTTTAATATGGTTGTAGAAATATACTGCCAGATTATGGGCATAAAACTTTGAACAAATACTCGATAATTATCTTTGGGGACCTATGTTTTTTAAAACACACCTTCCATGTTAATGTTTTTGTGTTATTTGTGAATGATCAAAATTGCTGAATACTATTGAAATTATGTGGGTGTCTTTTATTTGACTTAATTGTTAGGATCTAGAAATTGATGCTGTTTGCTTTAAAATATAAAGGAAGGTTTGTTGTTTTGTGGGGGGTTTTTTTGTTTGTTTTCTTTTTCTCTTGAAATTAAAGACCCATATACTCAGTATCATACTGGGATAGTAAAAACCTGTGGGTACCTGTTAGCATCAAAAATATTGTATCTCTGTGCTTGCTGCAATAAATTATAATACTGGATTATGAGTTAGCGTACAGCAGAAATATTGAGATAATTCTGAAAACTCCAACTGAAGATTTGACATTATCAGAACTTTTTGCATTCAGATGTGTTTTGCATTCCATCTGTATCACAAGGATAATTGCATTTAAAATAGGAATAGCTTGTAGAAAGCAGTCTGTCTGCTGTGAACAAAAAAGACAGACAAGTAAAAATTATGCAGTGATTTATATCCCTGTCCTGTGTATGCACGTTGACACCAGACATTCAATGTTAACTTGGAGAAGACTGATTCCGAGGCTGCTGGGAAAAGCGCCCTGTAGGCCTAGCACCTGGCACTGGGGTTAATAAGAAGCCAGACGTTATGCACAACTGGGTTTTGGCACCAGTGTTTTCATTGTGTGTTGCTCAGTAATGGATCGTATCTTCCCTAAGAATAGCGTCTTAGTCAGACACACCTGTTTTTCTCCCCTCCTCCTGTTTCGAGCTTAGGCTCATAGTTTCATCTTTCATGCCATCTTCCTTAGTGCTCCCTATGCATTTCATTTTGCATTAGATCAAACCAAACTCCTCTGCAAGCTTGCAAAGAAATGAGTCAGTTATTTGGCCAGTATTAAAAGACTGGAAAAAAGCCTTGGCAAAACCCATTGTGCTCAGGGCACCTGTAGGAAGCCTGGAATAGGAACTTGAAAAAGGACAAAGTGAGCAGAATGCTAAATCAAATCCTACAACCAACTTCAAAACAAGTCACCATTAAAGTAATCCATGTTCTTAGAGTAATAGGCTAGCTAACTGCATCTAGGCTTCCTCTGTTCATTCCCTCTCTGCCTCTGCTCTTCAGGGATGCCATTCCCATACCCTTTCCTTCCGTGAAGGTTTCTCACGTGCTTGTTTCACCTACGCTGTTAGATGAGAGTTCTCATAGATTTCATGAGGCCAGCAAGTCTCCATCACATTCTCAATTTCTTGCAGACCATTACTAGAATGAAACTTCTTAGCTGAAAATCTTTAGAAAGCAATTTCTCTGGCTTCTAACTGTAGTTTCAGTGATACCGGATGGTTGAAGCCTTGCCATTTGGAAAAACTGTCTTCTGCAATCATTTTGGTTTCCTTTTGTGTGGGGCATAAAATCAGCTTTGTCACTTTAAAAAGCTTCCAAAGCAAGAGGAATTTCCTAACCTCCATGGGAATCCTTTTGTAGAGTCACATCAACATTTTGCAGTTGCAAGACCTTTTCACATTAAGATCTTACCTTCAGCTTGATCAGAGACAGCCATCTTCTGTCATACCTACTTTGCCGCAACCACACTGCTTACTTTCCCAGTCTTTGTAAACAGTGTTGGCAATAGTATCTAGTCTTGATTTGGCAAAGTTGCTCATTTTAACAGAATTACAGCATCATAGCTAAGTCTTCCTTCTGACCAAGAAGCTATTTGAAGAGAACTGTCTCTGCATGGTATATGAAAGGAATTCTTTACCTTCCTTTTAACCACAGTGGTATCTTTTCCTCATTAAATCATTAAATTAGATTCCTGAGTGATTTACTAC
>VXBL01007874.1:321492-385547 GCA_013400195.1 Aramus guarauna
GTGATTCTTACTGTAATACCATTGATATGGCATATAACAATTGTAGTGGTGATGACATACAATGGCAGTTTATTTAGCAATTAACATCATACAATTTAATTTATTGGCTATTCTCACCCAAAATCAAATCCCTTTGAGGTACACATTATACTTCCCCATCCTCCTGCATTATCCACCAAGTGCACCCAGGTCCTTGAGCAAAAGCAGTCCTGTGGATGGGTTTGTCTTTGCCCGAGGCAGGAGTAACTCATACCATATTCTTTATGTGTACTACAGGGACTTTATCCCCTTCTGCAGTACGTGGAAGTTTTGATTGGGCAGGGACAGCTTGCTTGGTAGACCCTCTAGTGTTAACTAACCAGGTGGCCTTTGCTAAATGTGTATCCCAATGTTTGAGGGCCCCACAACCCATTGCCCTCATTGTAGTCTTTAGCAGTCCATTGTATCGTTTGGTTTTCCTGGAGGCTAGTGTGTGATAGGGAATGTGATACACCTGCTCAATGCCATGCTCTTTGGCCCAGGTGTCTGTGAGATTGTTTAGGAAATGAGTTCCGCTGTCTGACTCAATTCTTTCTGGGGTGCCATGTCACCACAGGACTTGCTTTTCAAGGCCCAGGACAGTGTTCTGGATGGTGGCGAGGGGCACGGGATTGTTTCCAATCATTCGGTGGTGGCTTCCACTGTTGTAAGCACATGTTGCTTTCTTGGTGGGTTTGTGGGAGTGTGATGTAGTCAATCTGCCAGGCTTCCCCATATTTGTATTTCAGCCATCATCCTCCATACCAGAGGCTTTAACTGCTTGGCTTGCTTGATTGCAGCACGTTTCATGTTCATGGATAACCTGTGCAATAGTGTCTATGGTCAAGTCCACTCCTCAAGCAGAAGCCCATCTATATGTTGCATCTCTTCCTTGATGGCCTGAGATGTCATGAGCCCACTGAGCTCTAAATAGTTCACCCTTATGTTGCCAGTCCAAATCAACCTGAGCCACTTCAATCTTAGCAGCCTGATCCACCTGCTAGTTGTTTTGATGTTCCTCAGTGGCCCGACTCTTGGGTATGTGGGCATCTATGTGACATACTTTTGCAACCAGCTTCTCTAGCCGGGCAGCAATATCTTGCCACAATGGGGCAGCCCAGACGGGTTTGCCTCTGCGCTACCAGTTGCTCTGCTTCCGTTGCTGTAACCACCCCCGCAGGGCATTTGTCACCATCCCCAAGTCAGTACAGAGGTAGAAGATTGGCCATTTTTCTCTTTCAGCAATATCTAAAGCCAGCTGGATGGCTTTCACCTCTGCAGACTGGCTCAATTCACCTTCTCCTTCAGCAGCTTCTGTAACTCATCATGTAGGACTCAATACAGTAGCTTTCTACCTCCGATGTCTTCCCACAATGTGACAGGACCCATCAGTGAACAGGGCATATTGCTTATCATTTCTGGTAGTTTATTATATGGTGGGGCTTCAGTGCGTGTCACCACCTCCTGTGGTGACGTTCCGAAAGCCTTGCCTTCTGGCTAGTCCATGATCACTTCCAGAATTCCTGAGTGACTGGGGTTTCCTATTTGAGCCTGCTGTGTGATCAGTGTGACTCACTTACTCCATGTAGCATCAGTTGCATGATGTGTAGAGGGGGCCCTCCCTTTGAACATTCAGCCCAGCACCAGCATTTGGGGTGCCAGGAGGAGCTGTGCTTCAGTACCAACCACCTCTGAAGCAGCTCAAACCCCTTCATATGCTGCCACTATCTCTTTTTCAGTTGGAGTGTAGAGGGCCTCTGATCCTCTGTATCCCCGATTCCAAAACCCCAGGTGTTGAGTCTCCACTGGTGCTTTCTGCCAGAGACTCCAGGTAGGGCCATTCTCCGTGGCCCTACACAGGGATCCCAGCTGCTTGGCTTTCCTACCATCTAATTCCAGCCTACTGGCCACCTTATCCCAGCATCAGAGCAGACGGGTAATGATGTGCTTGCCTTGATGCTGGCCAAAATCTTATCACGTATCTCGCAGCTCACTTGGGGACAGGGATTCGGTGATTATCTCTGGTTCTAGCTCTTTCTCCTGTTCTCACGATGGTCCTGGTTCATCATCATCCCTCACTAAGCGAACTGATTTTTCTGTGTATTTCTTCTGCATAGGGGCAAGTGATACCAGCATGGGTTAGTTTTTTGGTGCAGCCACAGTGCCTGTCACCAGGGTTTGAGTAGCCACAGTGCCTGTTTGTCTGTTTTCCCTCTCTTCCCCCAATGGCGCTGCCTACTATTGAGCAGTGTTTGGTAGGTACTGGCCAGGGCCCAGCACAGGGCAGTAAGTTGTGCCTCTTTGGAATAGCCACAGCATTTTCCTTTCACATATTTTATCACTTCATCAGGGTCCAAACCATTGGAGGTGAGAAGTTCTCTAGATACCTGCCCGTATTCTCCCACATACCATGTCACCTATTACTATCCAGCCTTAGGGCACATCTCTGGGTGGTATTCTTGGAACAATTTTTTGTAACCATAAACAAGACTTGAAACACATTCAGGAGACAGAAATAGGAACATGCTGGCTTGGACATCCCAAGGGTACTGAAAATTCTCAAAAGTTGCTGTAACTAGCCTGAAGGAAAAAGAGGAGGTGAATGAGCAGGAGAAAATATCCCCCTGTCTTCCCCATAGATTGGGTGCGATTATTAATAAATTCCGAGAGACATGGTCTGAGGTACGGACATGACAGCAAGGCCCCATACAAATAACAGCTTAACCTCATGACCAGTGATGTTATTGTATCATAAGTCAATGTCACACAGTACGGTAAAATGAGAATCCAGATCTCTCGCCCAAAGGTGATAAACAGCGCTGCAGGGAATACATACAGCAAGTAAGGATTTACATACCACAGCCACATGAACAAACAAAACACTATTGTGGCCAGCAACTATTTAACTAATATAAAAAATGCGTATAACAACTTTGTTTTAACACTGTCTGGTCAGATCTGTCGTTACCTCAACTCTTTGTGGCCTACATTGGGTGCCAAAAAGGACTGTTGTGGTGTAGCCACAGCCAGCAGCAGAGCACCATGTGGCTGCTCGCTCACTCCTTCCCCTGGTGGGATGGAGAGTAGAATTGGAAGTAAAAGGTAAAACTTATGGGTTGGGATAAAGACAGTTTAATAGGAGAGCAAGGGAAGAGGAAAATAACAACAATACTAATAAAAGAATATACAAGGCAGGTGATACACAGTGCAATTTGCTCACCACCTGGAACCCAATGCCTAGTCCGTCTCTCCTCCCCAGCCAGCTCCCCCTTTATGTAGGGAACATGATGTCATATGGTATCAAATACCCCTTTGGCTAGTTTGGGCTCAGCTGTCCTGGCTGTGTCCCCTCCCTGCTTCTTGTGAAAATTAACTCCATCCCAGCTGAAAACCAGGACACCCACAAAAATCTAAATCCAGTTCTTCAAATGTTGGGTTAGCTGAGAAACAATGAAACTTCTGCAGCTATCTCACTGTAGCTCAGCATGGTGTTGTGATACGAGCATTGCAACTTAGGCCTTATTCTGCAAATACTTCTCTTGTGTGACTTTCACTTTCTTTGTTTGGTGTGCTCCCTTCCCTTTACCTTTGCGTTTTAAGAGGAGGGAGCACCAAAGACTGTAGGCAATGTTTGTGCAGGAAGTCTTTCAAGATGGGCGTCTGTATACAGGTATCTTAGTCTTGGACCAACACTGGGCAAGGTGAGAGGGAAGGGGAAAACAAGGACAATGGTTGGACTTTGAATAAGAAATTGTAATGGGCTGCTGCATTGCTAGGGGTGAAGAGTGAGATGCCAAACACTGCCCCCGCTCCCCCTCCCCCAAATACATCAAATGCTTGGTCAGTATTTGAGAAAGCATCACGTTTGTTGTATCTGGTTAGTTTGCTTTAGAGAGGTTATGGGTTTGGGTATCGGGGTGGGGAAGGTGGTTTTAGATTGCTGAAGTTCTAGGTATTACCATGCAAGCCATGCAATGGTGTTTGCGGTTATTGTGCCTCTTGGAAGCGCACAAAAAATTGTAACATATGCTTGTTCGATTAGCATATGAGTATTAGTTCTTTCAGCAGTATAAAAGGGAATTTGGATTGAAGTTAGTCAGGAGAGCTGAATTCTGAATTTCCACATGCTCAACTTTCTGGTATTGTGAATCCTGAAAACCACTTAGCTGTAGTTTGAGTAAAAGACATTGGATGTTAAAAATCTTCCCTTTTGCATCTGATCTAGAAGAGGTTGCTTGTATTAGAGCAGTAAGAACTGTTTCTAGTCCAGAACCCACTGCTGGTTCAGCACGTATGTTCCTCACTGAGGGCAGTGCAAGTTTAGCTTCTGGCTGTGAAGGTGCAGTTTTCGTAGGTGAGCCAAGCTAATGGCTTTAGCTCGGTCTTGCTCTATCTGCTGACAGACCCTGTAGCTTGGAAAGCTCTGAGTGGCAAAATAAGCATGTTCTGCAGTGACAACTGAATGATCTTCCTCTTGCTGTTGAGGGCTCTGAGCACTAAAGCATCAGCTGTCCTTCAGAGTGTCTTTCTGCCTCAATTTTTGAGCAGCAGCAGAGGGTCATCCAAGAATGATTCCTAGCTGGAGCATACTGAGTCAGAGATGTTCCTTTTGTGGCAGCCAGAATACTGAAAAACAGGTAGAATGCCAAAGAAACTACTTACTCTCCTACTGCTTAGGTTGGGCTAGGAGAGAAAGCTTTTCCCTGCAGCCAGTACCAGGTTGCAAAGACAGTTGCTGAGCTACATGAGAGAAGCATACTCTGCATAACGGGCCCTTTTCCTTCCATTCCAATTCCTTCTCCCAAGGATACTAACCCCAGATAAGAAGGCTGTCCATATTATTTGTATCAGATAGTGGTTAATAATGTTAATCTCTTCCTCCTTTTTCCAATGCCTGCGTGGCAACAGTAAATGAAATGAGATGATGGGGGGTAGGAGGAGTGGTAGAAAAAGGAGGTCTAGAGAGAATGATATTTTGGGGAAAAATGGATGTGAGGAGGATGAAAGCGTAATAGGAAATAGCTGGAAAGGAATGGAGAGGGAGAAAAACAGATGTGGCAGAAGCTAGAAAGATTTACTAAATCAAGTCAGTAACTTTTAATAAGATTATACATTAATCACATACACACGTACTTGCTGGCTACCGAATAGTTACCTGTGGAACATGCAGGTCCCTCTTGTCTACTTGTTTTTGTAACAGTGTAAGGAAAAACTTTGAATCGTCCCAGAAGGTGATATCAGTAAAAGTGTAGAACAGATTCTGCAATGTGGATGAATTCATTCTATATGTGTGAAAAAATACGTTGGCTTCTAGAGGGCTAGAGTTCGATGTACTCATTTAAAAACAAGCAAAGACAGTCTCTAATACTTAACTGAGAGAGTTTTTAGTAATCGGCAGCAAAAAACAATGTGTAACAGATATATGGTAATATGTACTATTTAATGAAGTTTCATCGATATTTTTTAACCTCTTATGGCTCTTGTTTTACCAGTTTTAGTGCTGATAAGGTACTCTTCAGAAGGTGTATTCTGATTAAGTTTCAGTCGTATTCCTGAAATGGTGCGCTTTTGTGGCGTCTTTTACTGTTAAGCTAGCTGTGGTGACAGCTTCCACCGACATTTAAACTTCTAAGATTTAGAAAACATAGAGATATTTTGAAAAATTGCCATACTAGATTAGATCAAAGTTCTTTCTCACTGGTGTTCTGTTTCCAGTGAATGCCTAGAGAGAAATAAAATACTGCAGCTATAAGGTAATACCTCCCCAAATACTATTGCCATCTCCATGATTTGTGACTTGGGGCTTCTTGAGCCTAGGGCTGTATCTATCTGTGTTTTAAAAAGAAAAACAAAAAGCAGTAGCACAGATTTTAATGATTTCATCCATAAAGTATGTATTGGATATGCTTTTGCAGTCCTCAGTTTAAAGACAGGCTATTTCATCACAGGCGTTGCCTATAATTTTAACCATGACTGAGTTGGTGGCTTCGGTAGTTGTTGGATAAATTTTTCAAAAGTTCTAGAAAAAGTTTTTCATTGGAAAGTATGTGCAAAATTGCCAAGATGATTGTATATTAATTCAGTACTGCCTATGTCACTATAAATGCGGGAGTGGAGTAGAATTTATTGTTCAGTAAAGATAAAAGCAGAATTTTAGGAGGAAAAATTACTGACAACCAAAAGTTAAAACAGTAGTATTATTAACCAGAGATAGAGGAGAGGAGGAGGCAGTACTTGAGCAGACACAGGAGGGAAATACTACGCTCTTTTGCTGGATTTCATCTTTGACACCAGTCTTTGGTGTGAGTGACTACTTGTTCAAATAGCTGGGAAGGTGGAGGAGTGTTTATCTCCTATTTGGTGCAAGGCAGATGGATGTGGGGGTGTGGTGAGTGTTTGTGTATGTACTCACATGTGGGCAAAATGGAAAAATGTGGCTTCTGCTTATTTCCTCTTCCCACTTCCATTTAAGTAATACACTCATATAAATGTTTTAATCATTACATTGATGAAATCTCAAACTGTTCCTTTTTTTTTTTTTTTTTTTTAAGAGAAAAAGAGCAATATGTAGCTGCAGAACCACTCCACTGCAGGAAAATATGAAAACAAAAAAATTGTTCAGACTGCAGTGGTTCTGTGCAAAATTATTTACACATTTTTCCATAACAGATACCTTTAAAAGTCGGTGTTAAATGGCCCTTAAACTGACTTCCATCTGGTATAAACCAGTGTTGGTACAGCAGAGTGCTGTATGAAACAAGTACAGAACAAATTCTGGCCGATCCAGGTCTAACAGGTTTTTTGACTCCTTTTTCTTCATCTGGGATTGATGATCTGAATCACCTAAAATGCTCAAAAGGGAGTCCGACTCAAAGTGTCATAGGTCTGTGAAGGATTTGGTTTTGCTGTCGTCAGTCTACATGTGTAATCAATTATGAGCATGATTACGCGGGGTTGGAGTCTGTTACCGTGCAGTGCCAAGTTGCACGTGGGTTTGAGTATTTTGTACTAATTCCCTCAGTATTTATACTTTTCTGTTGCACGACAGCCTGATAAGATTTGTAAGGTTAACACAAGAAGTAGGGAATGCTGACTCCACTTTATTTCGGAGGAGGAAGAGTATCGAAACCTGTTAATGAAATCTCTTCTGCAGGGGTGGCAGAACTCCACTGTGTTTCTGAGGCCCCATCCATGCCAGCCATCGTCAGCGTTCACACCAGCTCCCTCTGGCACGACTAGGAAAAGCCGTGTGTGTGTCCAGCATCTCATCCCAGTGGGAAAGCCTGGGGTGAAGCCAGGGAGGGTGGCAAGCTGTTTGCCTGGGACTTGTGCAGTAGGGCCAATATTGGCAAGAGGGAGGCTAATGGAAGCTGGGGAGAGTACAAGAGTACTGGAGGGAAGAAAAGGAATCTCAGACACTTACGCCAGGGCTGGTGGGAGATACAAATGTTTAAACTGGCATCTTGCCCTAACACTAGCCAAAAGGTACAGAACCTTGTTAAATTGCTCAGCAGGAGTTCAGACCCAAGCGTTGTTCAGTCTGGGGAGCGCACGACAAGCCAGACATGTACAATAGAGAATGATGGGAAAGCAGTTCACAGGAATGTTTTCTTTTGTAAATTGTATTTTTATTGGACAGTTTTTAATTTTTGTCATCAAAGCTTGGCTAAATGCTTCCCTCTTGAGAGTGCTGAGAGAGGGAGGCTGAGATTTAATTCACTGGAGGTATCTTAGTGCCATTTTGTTTTGGGTGCCAGCTGCTGATCTGATAAAGTGACTCCATGGAAAAAATTACTTTTATGTATTAAGTATGCTCTGTGTATATGAGATTTCTTGAATGGTGCTTCTTTCTGCAACCTAAATGTGGGAAGAGAATAGATCTGCTCATAGGACTTTTGGCGAAGTACTTGTGCAAAGAGGTGGACCAGGAGAGTAGCGTCTGAGAGCCTCAGGCAAAGATTACTACCTGCGTAGCAGGACAATGCTGTCTGGAGAGTCTTTGCCTCCTGGTGTCAGATATTAAAGTATCTTTTTATAAATAATAATTAAAAAAAAAACAAAACAAAACAAAAAAAAACAACAAAAAGCCCCAACAACCTCAAGGAAGTATTTATTCTTAGCACCCTCTTCTGGGTAAGTTCTTAGTGTCAGGATTTTGTAACAACAGATAAGAGTTCTTAAGATCTTTTATATTGTTTTAAATTGCTTTGTCTCTTAGGTACCTCTAAGGTTCTTGGAAGCTGACAGCTTCTGATAGAACAACAGAAGCAATTTCTTAATATGATGCCTACCAATAATATTGCCCTGTGTAAAATACATTTTTTATTTTCTTCATTGTGGTGGATATATATTGTTTATTATTTTGAATCTTTTTCTTTATAACAGTTCACCTCCTGTTAGATATTCTTCACATACCCTCGTGAAGATGCCACACACATGGCATTATGCAGTATTTTTAGGATAACTAATGAATATAGCAGAGATTGAAATAAGCACAGTTTTAGAACCCCAAGCACCTGCAAGACAGCTTGCTGTCATTCTAAGGGAAACAAAGTAGACTAATTTCATTTCACTTTTTGCTGCCAGGTGCTTTTTAGTTGTCTGCTTGTCATTTTCTGCATGTTTGGGATGCCACAGTGATGATTATTGAAGCCACTGCAGAGAATAGCGTAGAGCTGATAGTCATACCTGGAAACCATACTTCCCATAAAAGGTCCCTTTAGGCTCCTTTTGGTTAAGAACCTGAAGCTTTTCCCATGAAACTGTGGAAATTTGAACACGTGGGCTTTACTTTGCCAAGTGCGCACCTTTCTGATCTGCCAGAGATTGCCAGCTTGGTTGCTGCGTGGTCCCTTGTTGAATGCTATGTGGACTGTGTGAGGTTGCACCTAACTGGGACTTTTAACTTCCTTCTGGCAAACAGGGCCTTATGTGATCTCCTGTTTTTGTGCTAAGGCTGAATGCTGCATCCCATGTTCTGGCTAAGAGAAGTGTCCGAGAGAGAAGGTTTTTAGTAAAAATAATATATTTTCCCAGAAACTTCTGTGTGAAAGCCAACTCTTATGCATTCCTAGTAACTTACTTTCTTCTCCTTTGTTATGGGACTTGGTAACGCCGCAAAAAATTCAGTATTCTCAGGTCATTGGAGCTATACAGCCTGATCTTTCTGTGATGGAAAACTCCCACTCCTATTGCTAACAGTTGCATACTTTAAATTGAGGAAAAGGTGGATGGGACGTGGTAAAACATGCTGACATGGTGAGAAGAGGAGGTTGAAGGTGTGAAATATGAGTACTGACAAGGCTGGTAAAAGAAAGCCAGATGTGTAAAAGAGAGATGAGTAGGACAGTAGAAAAAGCAAATGATAGGCTAAGTGTTTAGAAGTTAAGAAGATCTTTACCTAGTTAATTACCTGCAGTGTCCTGTCTGGAGAAATGTTACGTTCAGGCTTGAACCTAACTTCCATAGTGAAAACTGAGCACGGGGAAGAAGGTACAGCTAGGAAAAACCCACCCATCATGAATCCTCAAGTCCCTGGAGGCATTACGTGCCATCCGTACAAAGAACCCAACTTCTCCTATGCTTAGCTCTTGGGGTCAGCAGCACAGCACATGGCTGCTGTGGCTGCGTGGTTCAGAGCGCAGGTTTCCAGGGTCAGATCGAAGCAGCCTGTTTGGTGGGGTATGGGTATGCTGAGAGAGTATAAACTCCAAAGGGATACTGGCTGTTGATTATGGCTACCCCTCTTCTCCATGCGGGTGTCTTCTTCATTTTTGCTCCAACTGTGTTGTTCAGGCAAGAAACTGAATCTTACCCATATTTTAATTTGAGCTGCTGAGAGCTCTCCCATCAGGAATCTTCAGTCAGCTGGTGTGTGACTGATCCTCACCTTGACAGGGCCTTCTGCAGGACAAGAAGTATCTTCTGTAGCTGTCCTTGATGTTCTAAATAAAGAACATTTTGCTTGTAGTAGTCTGCTTTCTAACTATTTAACTTTGTGCTCTTTCTTCAGAGGATGTGCTGAGTAAAGATGCTGGGGAGTGTGCAATATGCCTGGAAGAGCTGCAGCAAGGAGATACTATAGCACGGCTGCCTTGCCTCTGCATATATCATAAAGGGCAAGTATTCCTCAGGATGCATATAAAATTCCAGAAGGTTGCATTTATTGGGTAACTCCTCTATGGTGGCTTAAAGGAGCACTAACACTTAGTTGCTTTTTACATTTAAAAAAAACCCAACAAAGAACAGCAGCAACTCTAGAGAAGTTTTTAAAATGACATCTTTCTGCATCTCCACCAATGTATTTGAAGTCAGTTTTCCCTTGCATGGAAAAAAATAAGAAAAAAATAAGACAATCACCTGTATAGGGAGGGAGTGCACATCATGGCTAGGGAGCTTAGGTTGTGTGTACTTAAGTTTTGTCAAATGCTAATAGACTTGGGGGCGGGGGGCAACACTTTCTAAACCTGTATCATATTTGTTTTCACAAGTGTCTGAAACTACAGGAAGTAAAAGGTCAACGAATGATATAAGCAAGATGATAGTGTTAGTAGTGAAGTAACCTGTGTATAAAAGCTGGACAGTAACTTGTAAAATGCTTCCTTAGAAAATTTTAGCACTTAGGAAATTTAGTTTTTCAACAGTATTTAATATCCAAGTATTACTGGTGTTTGGGGTTATTAAATTTTCCAGTGATGTGTGTATATACGTATACTTCTTTGTATAATATAAAATCCTACTAGTCACTGAAATTATGAGAAACCAATTTATATTTGTATCTTACTGCTAAATGTTACTGAGATATTCATGTCAATTGTTTTTATTTTTGTCTTGCATCCAACAGCTGCATAGACGAATGGTTTGAAGTAAATAGATCTTGCCCTGAGCATCCATCAGATTAAGACAAGATTCATGTTTTTAGGTAATACTTATTTTTAGATACATACATTTCAACAATAAATATCTTGATTATCTGAAATAACTCTTTATGCTATTCTTTTTAATTTGTGAATTTGCTTCTGTGTCTCAGAACTGCAATATTAATCACTAAGTATTGACGTATATTGCAATATGTAAAAGGTTTCTGCATCCTTATATGGCATGGTCTGAAATGATGTATTCCAGTTTTAGTACTGGAAAGTGGCAAGTCAGTGCCAATAAAGCTTTAGCGTTAACTTATGAAGAGTATTTTTTCCATGGAAATGAAACAAAATTAAAATAATACAATTGTGTAATTTTGGATTGTTCCATGAGTCCTGGCATTTGTTTGGATGGAAAGTTTTTTGAATCATGTGAAAAAGTTGAAACTAGGTATTTTCAAAACCACTTTCATGTTAATGCATTCCAGAATGTTTAAAATATATAAATAAATAAATAACGTTAACATGTTTCTCTCCATGCCATCTCACGGAGGGTCACATTTTCCCAGCTTATGTTTTGTGTTAATGATTGCAGATCGGCAATCAGTGTCAAAGGTTTAAAGGAAAGGTTTATTTTTTTTTAGTTGACTAGTTTGAAAACTTTATCTTCCATTCAACTACTGCCTGTAAGCATTGCAAAACACACCAACAATCCTCATAATTCTTAGAGAAATGGAGATATTGGAAATTCTGGCTGGCAGCTGACGTTTTGTTGTTCTGATGGAAATGAAAAAAGATAAAATCTGAAGACTTCATCATTGGCATTTGTTTGTTCATTTGTTTCATCTTGCTTCACTAGTCTGCATTGCAGGTCACATTGCAGTGCTGTGGTTGTTGCAGGAGTAGCAGAGAAAACCTGGAGGAAGGTATCCTGCTACAGGGATAACTGTTTTAACCTCAGGGCAGTGTTAGCTGAAATCAGTAAACAAACACATTTCCTATATTGCCCCCAACAACTGAATTGTGGAAGAAGAATTGTGTTTACCAACACATTCGTCTCTGTCCATGCTCGTGGGTGTCTAACCTCACGTTAAGTTCTATTTGCTTTCTTTCACAGCAGAGATGGTGATAACTGGGGGCTCTGGGTAAAGGGGAAGGAAAACGCGGTGGTTGTGCTCATGCTGTTTGAGCGTGTTGTATACCGAAAGAGATGAAATGATGGTACTTTGCCTTCTGCTTTTTCAACAGCTGCTTCCACTGATCAGAAAACATAGGAGATGTGAGGTTCCCTTGCTGAACACAGCGTGCCTGGCTTGAGACTTACAGTTCTTTGTGGCTGAAAAAGGCAAAGATGGACAGTGACATGGAAAAACCATTGCAGACACCGGTTACTTGCCAGTAGTGCTCAGTATACCAAACACTCATGCAAAGGACACACAGGGATTTTGAAAATGCTGCACATTCTGTAACAATCAACTCCCCACAGACATTACTGACACTATTTTGTATCGAAGGCCAAAGTTCCTAATTTCAGCCTAACTTCTGGTTCTGTGAAGAAGCAGGTTATTGGACATGTTTCCTACTGCCTCAAGTGGAAGCGGAGACATTCGATACGTGCTATCTGAGACCCTTGCAAGGAGGATGGCCCCTGTTTTGAGTGGGAACATTTTCACCTTCTCGTTGGCTGAAGAAGAGTAAATGGCAAACTAAATATAAACTAACAGTGTGACCTTAACTTACTGAATTCACACCCTGTTTTGCGTTCTTCACTTTTTTCAAGAACAGAAAACATAAACTTCTCTGCATAGGAATACTGTATTTCAAAATTTTGTAACTAAACATTTGTCACAATGCAGTCCAAAGAGTAAAACCAAGACAGGTAACTAATTTATATTGATCAAGCTATAGGGATTGTTGAAATCTGCACAATGTATTGCTATTTAAGTAACTAAAACTTCTCTTTTACTGCTTGTGAGTAAAAACAACAAGAAGAAAAAATGCAGCAAAGCAAAATCTTACAGCTATGCAACTTTTTTTTAAATAGGGAAAAAAAAAAAGAATTACCAATTTTAAGTGCTGCCAGTTAAGGTAATTTGTTTAACGGGTATTTTTTTAAAAATGTTTCAGGTAATTATTTTATTGTACTACTCTCATCTCCAGGCTGCCTCCTGAGGTGTAAAGGAATAACTGCAAATGTGAGCACAGCAAGAGGTTTTTATAGGTATGGGTGAGATAACATCGAGGTGGGATTTGTGTTTAATTTTTAAAACACTTACATGCAAGTTTTTGTTTCCTTGTTTGAAAGGGTTTTTGATGGCAGGATCTGTAGTACTTTGCATTTAACTCCTTGGTCTCTTCATGTGGAGACCAACATTTGACAGTGTGGTTTTTGGTTGTTTTTCTTTTTTTTTTAAACGCACCTACATTTGTTTAATTTATTGTTATTTTACTGTATTATATTGGTATAACCAGGGCTCCGTGAAACACAGGATGTCTCTGGCAGGGTACACCCAGTAAACTGTGGGTAAGTGTTAGTTCCCATAAAGTATCACAGTTCAAAAATAAAAGACAGGGAAAAAAAAAAAGACAATAAACTGAAACAGTTATCAGGGCTTAGAAGCATACTTTTTATATCAAGAATTAGCCGTAGTAGTTTCCAAATTACACAGCACAGGGAAGAGTTTATGAATATTTATTAGAGACAGCATATTTAGTGGGTTTCAATAGTTAAAATAAATTGCACAACACTTTGAACGTTTTTCTTGTACATACATAATTCTGCTTTTTGTTTTGTTTTGTTTTTTTTGTTTAAGTACATGTTTCTCTGTTGCTACTGTGATTCATATCAAAAAGGGCAAAGAACAGGAGCAACTGCTGCTATCTGGAGAACAAGTGCAGTGCATGTTACTAAACTCTCCTATCTTGCTTGCAGAGCAATTCTTGCCTGGATAACATTTTCTCCTGAATGTTGCTCTGTAAAATGCCTTTGTTATGCTGCAAATCTAAAGGAGTCCAAACTAGATAATTGTCGTTATCGCCAGTGCAGTTTCTACGTTTTTGGGCTTGCATCACTGTTTTCAGCTGAACCTGTAACTATGGGGCCCTGTTGTATTCTCTTTTTCAGTGGGAGCAGAATCATTTTGTCACACTCAATTCTGTAGTCACATCAAATGTACAGTCGTTCCCTGTACAGACTCCTTTTTAGCCGAGAATATTTGTGTTGCCTTGTATTATCACAGGGGAGGGGGGAGGGAGGGGATGAGGAATTACAGCACCTGTAATGCTCGAATAGTGGTGTTGCCTGCAGGCTCACTTTTCAAATGTTTTAAATTCCTGCTATCTCTGAAAGTAAAGCTTTTGCATTTGCATTGATTTAATGTTTACTGTTGGCTTCATGCCTACAGAAACTCACCTGTAATAATGTAAAGGGGGTAGGTAAGTGTTTTGGTGTCCTGTGCTCTGAGGTCATAGATAGCTTTTGGCTTGGGGATTAAGTAGGTAAATATTATAAACATAAATCTGTTTACAATTTAAGCTCAGTTTTGGTAGTTCATATTTCCAGTTAATTTACTGTTTTTTAAAAAACCTTAATTTTCTGTGTTCAGATGCAAGTAGCTGGTTTAAAGACCCAGCAGTAATCACTGCTGTCCTACAGTTAGGAGCAGTGTTTAAAAAGCACGCCACTAGCAATCACACTGATGCGTGGTTTTGCAGGCAAGAGTCCGTTGCTGCTTTCATCAGCATGGTAAAGCAGCAATACCTTGGCTTATTTGAGGAACTGATACAAGGTCAGCCTTAGATCCTAGTTTGGTGTTCTTGGTATCCATAAATCTCTTCTGAAAGGCTATGGGAGGTTTTCTTGTATGAAAACCTGTAATATAGACCAAGCCTAGAACGACCCTGGAAGCAAGAGAGTGATGCTTGGATTTGAAGACACCTGTAGAAAATCACCTGCATAAGCTTTCTATCGCCATCCATGTCGGTCAGTTGGCAATGACCATGCTGTAGACGTAGCTCTAGGCGTAGGCAACACCTTCATTTTAAAAATATCCTCACAGTGGTCTTCAGTCATTGTGCTTCAGAAGGGGAAAATAAACACCAACCAAGTCCTGTGTCTCGATCAAGGAATACCACACTTGCCCACAAGAAGCAATAACTTAAATTACGGTGCGATATGCTTCTTTGCCTGTAAATATCTTGAGATTGCCAATTCTGTGCTGTTTCAGAGTATTTTCTGTCATCTGGCCTATATCTTCCCTAAGTATGTAAGGGTGTGAAATAATTCCCATACTCAGGTCTGCCATAAACACGCTGCTTGCCAGAAGGGGAAGAGGAGACTCAACACTGTCTTGAAATGTGAGATTTTTCTGAACTTGTAACATACCTATGTATCTTGAGTAGCAACTTGTGTTTTAAAGTTCATAGCAGAGGTGGCAATGAGTTGGATTGTAGATAACCCTACTCCATACAATACCAAGAGAGCCATGCTACTGTCAGCGCAGGGCATCCATTGCCCTGGCTATTATAAAGCAGTATATCTATAATAACACTTTCCTTTTCAAGGAGGTAGCTATTTTTCTTTCAATGTATACATTCAACGATGAGTTCAGTGGGACATAAAAGCAAAACCAGAAAGCACGCTGTATATTTGTGGTATTTTATTTTTGGGAAGAATGAAGTGTAGAACAGATGGTCTTATTTGTAATCAATTTAACTTTCATATTCAAGGGTAAGTGTACTGCAGTATTTTGATATGGAAAATGTGTAGGTAATGTAGGAAGATGTGGGCGGATACTTGTGATGCTTTTTTTCTCCCCCCTGCCGTTTCCCCCCCCTTTATGATATGAAGGGGGTTTCATGACTTAATCTCAAGATTTAAACATTTATCCTAGTTCCTAATGCTAGGAGCACTGGCTTTTTACTTAAGTCTTTCCTGAAAGGCTGAAGAACTGGTAAAACTGACCCCCAGAAGACTAAAATCTCAACAAATGCAGGAAAGATAATTTTTATTCAGAAATGTAGATCTTCGGTGTTTCTGGTTCAGTAATGTCTAATACATAATACGTGCTTATGGACGCTTTTAGTATGTCGCCTTTTCCATGTGAGGGCTTCAGAAACTTGCTCCATTTCTTCCGTGTTCCACCAAAAGCAGGGAATGAGGTGCTTGAATGTTACCGCTACCTGTACGTGAACAGCAACAAAGTATAGGTTGGTTTTGGTGTAGGCCACAATCTCTCTTGAGTTTCTGTGAATTTTGGCTGCTTGGCCATATGGAAAGAGAGTATTTGTGTGCAAATTTGGTATCACTGGTTTGTACCTACTGAGTTTGCTGTGCGGTTGGGAGTTTCCTGCTAAGGGACTACTATATACCTGGGAACACAGAAGTGCTACTACAGATCTTCCAGCTCACCTTTGCCAGTGGAAGATTATCTCATTTTTTGACGAGTGCTGTATTTTATGATTCATTTCCCACCCTTTCAAGCTTAAATGTAATTTTAGTATCAATTTCTTTTTGTAGCTGAAAACATGATACGTTTTAGGCCATATCCCCTCAATCTTTGGACAGGCTTTCCATTGGCCTCGGCAAAAGTAACGTAAGAAGTTGTAGCGGGAAGAAGAGGGCTTGATCGGGGTTTTGCTACAATCCAGCCAAAAGTGTTTTATCCTGCAGCAGTGTCATCAGCTCGTACCACTTCTTGTTGTTCAAAATACTCCATGTGAGAAATTCACGACAGAACTGTGGCCGGTTTTTATTTCCTAAATGTAAAACTCGTGTGATGTTTCTCCGTGTGAATTAACCTGCTTCTAAAATCCGGTTGAAGATGTTTTAGCCTGTTGGCAGGAAAAACACCCAACCCAGTCCTTACTCTCAAGTTGTCTCAAGTATCACTTGGTTCACTTACTACACCATTTGGCTTGGCTTCCCAAGCTGCTGCATCGTGTTCTGTAAAGTCATTTCTCAATGAAGTATATCAGAGCTGATAAACTGTAAAATGACCTCATTGTGGGACATTATTAGTTGCTGAAGACTTGCTCAGGTAAAACCACCGTAGGAATATCCTGCACCTGAAAAAGGTTGGACTTGGTTCTGTCTTTGATCTAATAAGCTGCCAGCGTGCAAGCAGTTGAAGGCAGCAAGCCCGCTAGCTGATCTTTCTGGCAGCTTTTAATCTATGTGTGTTTGTTTGAGAGACTTTTGCCCTTGGGTGTGCTTTGGCAAAGATTTTGCAACGATAAGTAGGATTTGCTCGATTCTGGCAGAGTTTCAAGTGTAAGTAACCCGACATTGCAAGAACATAATCTGTTGCTGAATCCTGTACCCCTTGTTTTCCCTGTCCCTTCTATTGCTAATTTATTATGTTTAGTAGTAAACACTTCTCAACATGACTCGTCACAAGCTCTCGAGGTGTGAGATTCTAACAGTAAGAGACATCAAAGCGTGATTCTGTACTTTTGCTGTCTATGGTAAGATGAAGCTGAAGTATTCGTTATCGTCCGGTCGGGAAGCCTCTCCTAGCCGCTATTGCCAAAGCACTTTGAAGGAAGAAGGGAGGTGGCTTAGCTGTAGAGGGCATGTTTTCATGAACTACTTCATTTTAAAAGCTGCAGCATCGCACTGAACAAGTGGTGAGCTTATCACTTGATTGCGAATCTCATTCTGGCCCTTCCTACCCTTTGGCAGGTACGTGCTGGTAGGGAGCAGAGTGTATATTCCCCTTTTTTTATATGCCTCTTCCCACAGAGCTAACCCTGCCCACCACGAGTGCGAGGGAGTTCCCTGCTAGCTTCTGGAACACCACCCCTCCGTGCAGTGCTAATGGACAAGATGTCTTCCTTCATTACCCAGAGCAGAAATTGGAATGTAATTTGCAATGTCTAATGTAAAACATATTTGTGGTTTCGTTTTGTTTTTTTTTAATTGAGCAGTATGATTGCAAGTTGACTTGTTTAAGGTACTCTTTTCAGTGGTTTGCCAGTACATAATCATGAAACAAAATATTTTTTTATTGATTTTTAGGTTGTATGTTTAACATTCCATTCATGTAAAATATGTACAAATATATGTAATAAATCTTTTGAAGCACAGTTTTCTTCACACTTCTAGGTGATTTCTTTTTTATTTTTTTTTTAAAGTATTGGTAAGAGAGGCCTCACTGCAGGGCAGAGCTTCTGTATGTCCGTGCTGCAGACCAGGCTGAAGCAGAGGAAGGAAAAGCAACGCGTGGTGTGTAGTCACAGCTAGGAAAGCAACTCGGCATCTCGCCTGTCTGCAGTTCTGCAGGTAGGAGTGCAGACCCTCTGGGCCTCTGGCCCCTCGCAGAGCCCCCTTCGCTCTTTGCGTGTCCTGCAAAGCGCTCTGTGACGGGCCTTTGTCCAGCAGGCCGAGGACGGCCTTGGCAGAGCAGGGTGATGTAGCCACTGGTTTGCCAGGGTGGCTGGTGGCTGGAGGAGAGGCGTCTTCTGGTGATCCTCAGCAGCCGTGATGCCTTCAAGGTTGGCATAAATTAGAGCTGCCAGGTCCAGAGGTGGGTAACTTGTGGGTGGTTGAAAAAGGAGGGAGGGAGGGAAGGGGGTGGCAAACAGCCCTTTCTTATCACCTGGGACTGGGAACCTCCATCAAAGCATCAAGCCAGCTTAATTAATACACTGCTCATTTCTCCAGTTTCCTCTACCCAAAGGCCACTCTAGCTTCCTCCCAGAACGCTTCAGAGTTTCCTCCTTAAAACGGACTCCCTGCCACGTACCCATGGCTGGGCAGTGCGTGGGTTTCCTTGTCCCCAAGGGTCACCAGCACTCTCCTGTTTGTCCCTAACAGCTGGGAGGAGGCTACTACAACAGGCTGCCATGGAGATGCGGTGCTGGAGGAGGGAATTTCTGCCCAGAGCCACGGAGGGCATTAAGTCCTTCTCCAGCTGAGCTCCCTGGCAGGGACAGAGCACCATGCCGCCGACTGCCTGGAAACCTCCTGGGGCAGCGGCCGCAGCTAAGGAACTCACTGGGTCACCTCCAGTGCTGCCTGCAGCAGGTAGCCGTGGGCACAAGAGACCCGGCGCGCTGCCATATTACTCCAAATCTTCCTGCCTGCCCTGGCAGCAGCTGGGGAGCTGCAGCCCCTTGTGCTAAAAGTGAGCGAGATGAGGACGGGCGTGCAGATGAGCCACATGCTGCCAAGGACACACAGGTTTTGGATGGTGTAAGTCTGCTGTGCAGGGAGGGTGGTTTTACACCCCTTCCCCTACACTACTTGGGGGTGGGCCTGGGGGGCAGTTGGCAGGCTGGTAATAGCTGCTGGTGGAATGTGATGCAAGGATTTACGGTGTAGGTTCCTCTGAGGCTGGGTGTCCATCCTGGCTTGCTCTGCTTTTGAAAGAAGCCTTCTGGTGTGGGTAGTGGTAGCTGAACCGGTTGTTAAAGCACAGCGACGTTTACGACCCTCGCAATTCTGTCCGTGGGAGATGATAGTTTTAATGTATTAATTATTCAAGTCTGCACCAAGAGACAGTTGGATGTAATTACTAAGGAACATGTTCGTATCTCTTGCCAGTGTAACTTTTCCCCCCCTTGATTGCCTTCTGGGAAGCCTGAATTCCTTCACTGCCAGTAATTCCTGTGTTTTTCTCCTCGGTCTCGAGCCATATTATGGAAGCAATTGATAACTAGTTAGAGCCGCATTTGGCTTCACATCAGGAAAATCTGCTGGAAATGATTCCAGTTCAGTAGGTACAGGATTTCATGTGTGGAATTTAAATTAGTGGCATCTGTTGGTATCACATCCTGCCCTCCTGCCTACAGCTGGGACATGGGACATGCTGCCTCTGCCCGGAGTCGCTTGCCCTGGGGGGCGAACTGGGTGGCAGCACTGGCCCTGGGCTGGTCCTGGGGGCTGTCAGCACGAGATGGTGATGCTGCAAGTGTGTGTGCGTCTGGCCCCGCTACTGCGTGCTGTTGTTTGGTACAGCCGGTGGTCCATGTCTGTTTCTGGATGCGGCGTCGCTTTTAGCAGGAAAGGGAGCAAAACACGCAGCCTGCCGCAAGGAGAGCAGGGAGGGAGGGGGGAGTCCCCTGCAGCAGCTGGAGGTAAACGGGGGCGATTTCTCCCCTGGTTTTTGAGTACTCTGTGCTGGAGGCTCTCCTGCTCCTTCCCCCTGTGAGACCCGAGCAATGTCTGTGCTGGGGGGCTCAGGCTGGAGCCTGCTGGTCTCTGCAAACATCCTCCAATGTGTTTGTTCAGCTGAGGAGGTGCCCAGCTCCATCCCACCCTGCAGGGAGAGGGCTGCCCCTGTCTAAAAACCAAACAAGGCCATAGAGGACACTGCTTGCGAGGTGCTGCGCAGCTCCGTGCCTAGCATCTCCTTGCCAGCCGGCCACTGGACAACAAGGAGCCTCAGCAAAAGCCAAATGAGACGGAGTTTTCCAGCCCTCATTTAATAAAGCATCTCTTTTCTGAGGGGGATGAGATCAGGGATGCGTGGGGGCAGGGAGGAGGGTTTGACATCAATAAATAATTGTGTAAAGCCCATCCTCAGTTGACGCAAGATGACTCACTCCTCATAAAGGCAAGAGCGTAGAGGAGGCAGATATGAACAGCACGGGGACGGGTCTTCAGCTGAGCTTGGTGGAAATCGCAGGTGCTCGGTGCCTCTCTGGATTTTGCCCGTTATCTTTTGAGTCGTGTTTTGTGTCGAGCTCCTGCCCTGCTTTTCATTTTCACCCTGGTTACAGATTTCTTTTTTTGAACACATGTGTTTAAATTTTAACAAAGACTTACCCCCCGCCACCTCCTTTCCCCTCCTGGTTGCTTCTTCAAGCTGGCTTCAAACAGAAGGAAAAGGAAAATGCAAACCCTCTGTCTGAGCCTGGACTGGCTTTGTCACCGATGAGACCGACCGCGATGGGGCCACCCCCCCAATGCAGCAGTGGGGTCTCCTCACTCCCTGCCTCAGCAGACTCGGGTGACTTCTAAAGGGAGCAGCTTTCCTCTTCATAAGCCAGGATTAATATCTGCTAAACTCAGGATTAAAGAGTCTGGCAGGTAGCGGGAGCATGAAAACTTGACAGCTTCATTAGCTCCAGTCCGTGAGCTCTAAGTCTCCCGGCTCGCAAGGCTTTAGCAGCTAATTAAGTCGCTGCTTTCAGTGTACAGGATGAATCCCCGGACACGGGCGGTTGGGCATAATTTAGTTGTTTGCAAAAGGTTTGCTGGAGCTGGAGCTCCAGCTCTCTTACCCGCGGGAGCAAAGGGGATGCTCCCGCACCGCGGTGGGTTCGCTCTCGGGCACAGCCGCTCGCTGCAGCAGTGGAAGTGGCCCATCGGCCAGCTGCCCGTGTTGAGGGCTGCGACGGGGGAAGCGTGGCACCTTTCTCAACCCTCTGAGCGGGGTTGCGGTGGCCGGGGCTGTGAAAGCCAGCGGCTCTGGGGCAAGGGAATGAGAGGAGCTGACAAAGCAGGAAGACTTCGTCTGATGAAGTGATGGAGCTGCTCCCAGAACTGCCCCACGTGTGGGGCTGGGGCCGGGGCCAGGCCAGGGGGAGGGCTGCCATTTGGACTCCTGGGCCCTGCCTTAGCAGCTCTGCTGGGCAGAGAAAGCATGGTGGCAGTTACCAGCAGGATGGCCAGAGCAAACAAAATGCTTGGTTCCTCCTCTCCTGTACCTGGCACCCACCTCTGCATCTTCTACTTCTGCATTTTCCTGGCAGGGCCCAGCCTCCCGGGGCTGTTGGGACCCTGTTCAGCAGCCCTGCTGCCAGCACCAGCTGCAGGCCCTATTCATGTATTGCCACCTTAAGGGGTTCCTTGACCCCCAAAGGTGCTGAGCTCAGGTGGGTGATGCGGAATCAGCTCTGCCAGAAATCTGCTGCTTTCCAGTGCAGTCACCCGGGGACTCCCCGTCAGCACAGACGTATGAGGGCACAAGACATCCCCTGCTGTAGTTTTTGCCCCCAGCTGTCTACAAGACCGTTTTTTTTATTCCCTAACCCACCTGCCGTGACGGCTCGTGCCTTAATGCTCCTGAAGCTGCTGTTTTCTCTGAAACATCATCCCTCCTTTCAAGTCCTGCTGTGTACCTGAGGCAAGTTATTTCAAAACTTTGTAGTTCGTGCCCTCACCTCCCATTTACCTCTGAGAGCAGAGACTGAACACCGGCTAACCTTGGCCCCCTGAGATTCACAGGGACTGTGAACATGAATTCCCCAGGATAACAGAGGAAAGTCCCCAGCGCCTGTGGTGCTCCCTGCATCCTTTTGCCATTTGTCCCCATCCGGGGAAGCAAGGAAGGACTCGCCACTATCACTACATCGTGTTTCTAGAAGCCTCACCCATCCCACAGGGCAACCAAGAACCCCCAGCAAGCAAACAGAGACCACCTGAGTAAATTCGGAGTGCCCGAGCGCAGCAGGCAGCTCCCAACCTCGCCTCCATTTTCATCTAGCATGATCCTGCTGTTTTGTTTCTGACTTGCTTCAGGAAGTGAAGTCCTTCGTGCAGAGCTGCAGCTTTTTGCTGCTCAGGTTATTTGTTCCACCAGTTGCAAACAGAGCGGCCTCTGCAGTGACGTCTCCTTCCTCATGGCACACTTGTTCCCCACTGCCTTTGGCCCAGCTCTGGTGCCTTCGCTCCCATGTGCGGCCATTTATACAGTTTTACAATCTCCTGTTCTCCCCCGCCAAACCGGGGTAAGGGAACGGAGCGAAGCTACAGAGAAGCAGGCACGAGTCTCTCGCTGCTCCCACAGCGTGGGACGGAGGGATGGGGATACCACGCTGGCTGTGGCTGAAGAGCGAGGATTTTCCAGATGTGGCAGTTCCTCGCGCTCGCCTGCAGCCAGAATCAGGCTGTCACGGTTCTGACCGGGTCTAGCCAAGCGTCTGCTTGACAGGGCTTCGGCAAAGCCAAAGCATTTGCAGGCAGCCTGGTTGAGGTCTTTCAAAAGCTGTTTTTTATCACAGTGGACAAGTGGAAAAAAAAGGTAATGCTACATACAGAGAAAGTCTTGGCAAATTACAAACAAGTCTTAAAAAAGTTATAGTTGTCTCTAAATTAGAGTAAATGAAGCTCTCGCTACAAGCTGCAAATGGGTTGCTCCGATGCGCCCTGTAAATAGCCCAGTAAGACCACAAAGGAAGAATGGCAGCCTGAAATGCTGTGCCAATACACAAGGGAACTCCGGCTGCTCCCAGAGCAGCAACCCATTTCCCCAGCCCCAGATTCCCGACACCGCGACATGCTGCGTGAAGCAGACCCTCCTCTTCCTTTGAGATGAGAGCAGGATATTGTGAAACCCCTCAGTTTTGTCAAAGCCAGACCTTCCGCCCAGCCCGAATGAGTGCTTGTGGCCCAAAATCACCTCTGGAATGAGTAGCTACGACTGACATGGTCACTGGTACCGTAATCGGTGCCAAACTCTATCCTGTGTGGAGCTCCACCATTTCCTTTGAGGCGGTGTTGAAGTACTGTGGCCCAGTAGACGCTGCTGTCCCTGAAAACGGGCCCGGGTGCCCAGCTTGTAACGAACGGGCTGGTAACGGGATTTGCAACAGGGTTGAAGTTGTGGTCACGCTACGAGTAGCTCCAAAGGCTGCTCTAAACCAAAGAAGCGGCAGAAGTGTCTGCCTTGGAAAGCCTGGAGGGAGCCATCAGGGACACTTTGTACTGCTTTAGTCTGGCGGGGAAACGAGGACAGGAGCTGGAGTTTTTAACTATAGTTTCTACCCAGTCAATGAGCTCTTCAGTGATTAAAGCAAACCAGGAGCGCAGTCTCTTCCAACACAGGCAAATGACGTGGTGAGTGAGGGCCCTTCCTTCCCGCCCCAGTGTCTCCTCCCCTCTGTAAGGGCAGGCTGGCAAAACAGGAACAACGTTTTGACAAGGTGCACGGCTGTCTGATTTGTTAAAGTCGCTGAGATGTCTTGAAAGGCCTTGCTTTGGCAGATGTTTTTGCAGTTGAAATCCAGCTCATCTGTAACCGTGTGCCCTTTTGCTTCAGTAAACAAATGGCTCAGGTGCAGAAATCATTCACGTTAGCTGACTTTCCTCTGGCGTGGTCTAAAAGCCTCATCTGCCTCCCTGTGAAAAATCAGTGCTGATACCACGGACCACGTTTTTCTTCTCTCTTCCTTTTTAACTGTGGCTTTTGTGAAAAGCTTTTTAAGTGTTTTAAAATGTGTCAGAGAACTGGGGACTGGGAAAGGTCTGCTACCACCTAGGAAAGGGAGAACTCCTGACCTACAAAGCAAGCCCTTTTTCATGCTTTGCTTCAGGGGCAGATTTGGGAGATGGGAAGGTGAGGGTTCATTGGTTTGGCATTTTAACTGGATATTCTTCTTCCAGGCCACCAAGGTTTTGTGGGTTAGTCAGCAAATGGAAAATTGTTTCTCAAAGTTTTGGGAGGGTAGTAACATGGGAGAAGGAAGGAAAATGGATCATGCTTTTCCATTTTAGGTTCCTTGTACACACGGTGGGGTAAAATTTGAGTTTACCTTTGTAAAACATCCCTAATTTGCACAAAAAAAACCTCAGCAAATACCCCACTCCTTTGCATATTGGTTTCTTTTAAGGCCATCTAAAGTTACACTCCCTAAAAACTAATTATTTTGGGGGGATAATGTTTTCTTGCTGGTCCTTATCATTGCTACCTGCCCCTTGTCTTGCGCTCTCCACTAATTCAAGCACAGAATAAAAGCTTTCCAAGCAGATCTCAATCCTTCTCTGTGCTTACATGTTGCCGGGAGAAGGGATTTCTACTTGATGCAATTGATTTTTCAGTCATCCTTTCTCCTCACTGAAGCTAGGCAACTTAATATTGGTGTATTGCCACGAGTATGGCGTCTAGGCCAAGAGCCAAGGCAATGAACAGCCTGTGAATTAATATTTCACATTTATCTCCAGACCCCCTCCCCAGAACAAACGCTGTGAAAACAGGAGGTAGCAATTTCTATGCAGCCCTCAGAAAATTTTAAGCAAAAGTGTTTTACTGCCAGTTTTATGCTTTTACAGTGATGGCAGTAAGGACTTCTGGTTGTAGAAAAGAGAATGCACTGGCTTCAATATGGAAAAAAAGATTATTGAAAGTAATCTGAGCCTGATGTAGCCATTTCTCAAAAAAAAAAAAAACCCAAACCCAAAACCAAACAAAAAACCCCAGTGTCTACTGCCTGTAGTCAGTGGAGAAAAAAGGGCCTAATTTCTAGGCAGGAGAAAGGTATTCATGTTGAAAACGTTGGTACCAGGCACCTATTATAGATAGATGGATTATGTTTCCAGTAAATCTACATGTATTCATTTCAGTTATGAGGAAGATAATACTGTGAGCTTGTGGAGTTTGTGTAACTTGGACCCTTTCTTGCATATATATATATGTGTGCGCACGCGCGCGTGTATTTCTGTATATAAATAAGTTAGAGATTATTTACATCAGTGTACAGAATAAATCTAAACTCAATTATCAAAATGCATACACCTGCCAGTGTATTTAGACTTTAACATTTTGCAATTCATCTTCAAAGCAGCAAACAAACATTAATTATTTACCCAGGCAACTTCCCACTCAGAAAAACAGTTAAGAACAGGGTAAGGGATGGAGCTGAGGGAGCGCGGCATGTTCATAAGAAGGCAGCTAATCACATATCTCTCTCCTGCAGATTTACGCCTTTATAAACTCTGCAGTCCAAGTGTAGGAGTAACCTTTGTAGCACGAAGCTTGTCAAAATGAGAAGGTCCTCATTCAAAAGCAAATGATCCGTTCTTCATTTTCAAAAGCTTTGGCCTCTTCTTGGCTTATCAGGTTCCCGTTCAAACTGGAGACGAAAAATAAAAGGGATGTGAAAGTAAGGTAGTGACCGTTGCCCACAGCTTTGCAATGCCGTGTGAGCTGCATGCTTCTTGAAGGCACACAGTTAGGAAGCGGCCTCGGACAGGCAGGCCACAGCACTGCTGTTCCCGCTGCACACACGAGGAACAAGGCTGCTTCTTCAGAAAGAAAAACTGAACCAAGACGTACACTTCGTTGAACTAAAATCGGTGTTGGATACCCAGCTGTTTGCATTTCAACAAGCAACATACAGCTGACAAAAGTTCTTACCATTTTTCTAGTTTAAAGAAATTTAAATAGTCTTCGGAGCATTTTTTGTCTTCCATGACAACATAGGAAGAAAAGTCTGTTAAGTACTCAGACATTATTAATGTGAAATGACTTTATGCAAAATTTTCAAGTCTGGCTACATAAAGTTAATTTACATTGATATTTACACCCCTGAAAATGAGCAGCCTGGTAAGTGCAGCTTTCAGAAATGTTGAAATCTATTAAACCAGTTAGACGTATGAAAATATTGGGGTGAATGAACACCTCTGAAAATTCACGCAAGAATCAATAGACAGATTTCAGTCTGAAGATTCACAATGATTCAAGTGGGAATTGACGCCTTGTCTGTAGATGAAACCTGACAGTGGCCTTTGAAAAAAGCATCTCTTCCACATCTCCCGGGAGCCCACTAGTCAGATAGTGAGTCATCACCTTTCTAAGCAAGAATTCAGTGTCCTTTCACTAAAACAAATATATATTTTTAAAAATAAATTTCACGTTCAATAATAAAGCAGCGGGGCTAAACCCAGCAGAGTTGTATTGACTCCCGAGCTCCCTGAGGTGAAGGAAGGAATGTGGCATTTGGCTTTGTGCCTTACAATGCACATGTGTGACTATGTGATGCCTACCTAATCTAAAACAAGCAAAGCCTACAAAAAGTTAATCCTCTTGTAGCTTAGCACTTCCACTGTGTTTGGAGCACCACCCAAAGAAAATCCAAGCACAAATTCTATGAACCAAATTAGTAATGCTAATTAAATGTAACCATCTCCTGCTTCGTTGGGATTTAGCTCCTGAAAAGCATGAACACGTTCAGGAGTTTAAAAAGAAATCAGGACTAGAAAACTTGGTTTGTAAATTTCAGACCCAGTTCTGCAAACACACACGTTCTGCGAATCAGTGGTACAGACAGATGTGAAGTAACAAAACTGCTTGACGTTGGTAACGCACAGGGAAGCGTTTCAATGACAGAGGCTTTTTACCAATTTGAAACCCACAGCTGGAACTACAACCCCTGCCTCACATAAATTTGCTCTGAATTTTTTAGGCTGGAAAGTAGTGATGCCAGAAGTGTTTTAAAGGGAAAGAAAGTTTACAAAGCGAGCCTTTGAGAAAGGGATCTTTACCAGACTTCTTTAATAGCCGTGTTCTCCTTGAGAGCTTCGCTGAGGTACTTCACCCCTTTGGCTGTAATTTGATTCTGGATAAGCCTAAAAAGAAAGCACTTCATGTCAAACTGCATTGGGTTTGCGTGGCAAGGTTTTGGTAGCGGGGGGGCTACAGGGGTGGCTTCTGTGAGAAGCTGCTAGAAGCTTCCCCTGTGTCTGATAGAGCCAATGCCAGACGGCTCCAAGATGGACCCGCCACTGGCCAAGGCCAAGCCCATCAGCAACAGTAATAGTGCCTCTGGGATAACATATTTAAGAAGGAAAAAAACAACCTAGGAAGCTTTTGCAACCAGAGAGAGGAGTGAGAAAATGTGAGAAACTTTGCAGACACCAAGGTCAGTGCAGAAGGAGGGGCAGGAGGTGCTGCAGGTGCCAGAGCAGAGATCCCCCTGCAGCCCGTGGAGAAGACCAAGGTCAGGCAGGTTGTTCCCCTGCAGCCCATGGAGGAACGATGAGGAGATGTAGAGATTCCACCTGTGGCCCATGGAGGACCCCATGCCAGAGCAGGTGGAAACATCTGAAGGAGGCTGTGACACCGCAGGAAGCCCGTGCTGGAGCAGGCTCCTGGCAGGACCTGTGCCCCCATGGAGAGAGGAGCCCACACCAGAGCAGGTTTGCTGGCAGGACTTGTGACCCCATGGGGTCCCATGCTGGAGCATTTGAAGAACTGCAGCCTGTGGGAAGGACTCACATTGGAGAAGTTGGTGGAGGACTGTCTCCCATGGGAGGGACCGCATGCTGGAGCAGGGGAAGAGTGTGAGGAGTTCTCCCCCTGAGGAGGAAGGAGTGGTGGAGACAATGTGTGATGAACTGACCACAACCCCCATTCTCTGTGCCGCTGGTGGGGGAAGAGGTTGAAGCTGGGAGTAAAGTTAAGCCCGAGAAGAAGGAAGGGGTGGGGGGAGGGGTTTTAAGATTTGATTTTATTTCTCATTCCTCTACTCTGTTTTGCTTGATAATAAATTAGATTAATTTTTCTTTAAGTTCAGTCTGTTTTGCCTGTGATGATAATTGGTGAGTGATCTCTCCCTGTCCTTATCTCAACCCATGAGCCTTTCGTTACACCTTTTTTCCCCTGTCTAGTTAAGGAGAGAGAGTGATAGAGCAGCTCTGGTGGGCACCTGGCCTCCAGCCAGGGTCAACCCACCACACAAACTAACATGCAAACTTATGTACAGTGCACACACAACCTACGCTCAGCTTGACGTCAAGGAGCAAAGCTGCCTGTCTGCCACAAGAAGACAGCTGTGATTTCTATCTGTGGGGATGGTACACAGTATTGGTCAAACGCCCCACATGCACTTTCAGAAACGGAGCCAGACTATCAGTCTTTTCCTTTTAATCTTGCATGTGGTTGCATTCTGGAGATACTGAGCTTAATTACACAGCTGACAAATTTCTGCTAAGAACTGTTTACTACTGGTATGGGATTGTGGTGTTTGGACTCTTAGCTCTCTTTTCTTATTAAGGACACTGTGAAGCATTTTTAAGTGATGTACAGAAAATTCTGAGTACAGAACCTGTGTAGGCCTAGTGTTTTAGCAGTTATGATCTAGAGGTTGTCAAATCCTCTTGTCTTTGTCAGACCAGCGAGATCTTTGAAAAATAAGACATTGAATTTGACTTTGAAGTGAGCAGGTGCAAGTCCCAGTGAAGCCACCTTAGCAGCTATAAAGTATGTCCCATCTGAGCTGAAAGTAGCACAACTGATGAAGCAGTAGGTGACTCTTATTAACCACCACAGACCATGCTCCTAGCTTCAAAATGAACAAAGACCCCTGGTCTGCATGAGTATAAAAATACTTATCGGCCTAACCTAATTCAACACGTACCTTTCAGTCTACCATGGTGTGCCCCATAGCTGTGCCATTCCATGTGACTGGCTGCATGAATCCCACAGGATTCAGGGTGAGGCTGAAAATTGGAATGAATTGAATGAGCTTTAAGGGAGGGAGGGAGGCATTCCCATTAAAGGACTTCCTGCACTTGGTAAATGAATCAAAATGCAAAGGGATCCAGTAGATTCTTTCAGCTACTAGAAAAACACTTTAATTTTGCCTCAAGTTCAACTATATGTAGGTCACTACCTTTTGGAGATATCCACTGGTATAGCCAACAAAGTAGGATATAAATTTGTTTACTGGCAGAAATCCTTGGACAATATTGAGCCATGGTAAAGTTGTGCATCTAGATTACTATGTCTGCTTTGGGTGGGGAAAGTTTTATTATGAATTCAACCCAAACCACTCAGTGAAGCATATCTGCAGCTGTGTGCAAAGAATTCAAGCCCTCCTCCACTTTTTATTTTCTGGGTGATGGGCACCAGAGCTTCTACTGCTTTCAAAAGAGGCTACAAGTACTTGGCACCTCTGACAACCGGCACGCTTCCTAAGGGGCAGGAACTACAATTAATACAGGGAATACTAGAGTGTGGTTAGAAAGTCTTTGTATAAGCTTGTAAACGGACTCCGTTTATTATGTTCTCTTGAGCCCTTGGCATGAATGGATGGCTATTTGTTTCACAGCCCACATCTGCCCAAGCCCATCCACAGACAAATTCTTGGGAACCTCTGGATTAGAACAGCCAAGGCTGTGTTTTCTTAGAAGTTTAACAAGTGTCTTTGTGATTGCTAGAAATAATCCTGGGTTTCCTGGGGATTTATGTCTTACAGATGAGTGTCTTGCATGAGTGAAAGTGCTAGCCCTAGAAGAAAACACTGGGCAAACAGGACACGCATGTAAGTTTTCTGTCATGTAGGTTCTTGGTTGAAGAGTAGGAGTTGAGCTTGCTACTTCCATAGCATGATGATAAATAGTAAGAATCGTAATAAGGTTATTCTATTCTAGCTGTCTGCCTGTATATTTTTTGAAACTTTTTTGTTTGAAGCCAGTACCATTCCCTCAAGGAGAGATGAAATCAATTAGTAGTTTGAAAGTTACCAGGACACACAAACAGCTTAAACTTTTCCCTGTATGAAAGCAGGTTCAAAATGCTAGACAGCAGCTTTATTAACTTTCCATTAGAACTGTCTACAACCAGTCAGCTGCACCCAGACCATGCACAAAAAGCTTACTGTGACCTACATAGACTTGGAAGGTGAAGCTTTAATGCAGTGACTGCCAAAGAGCCTGTGCCGCTGTGGAATGTAACTCACCATAAATGCACCAGTTTCTTGTTGACCTTCAGCATCTCTGCAAAACTCATTGCTGCCTCATCATCCATCTCATTTTTAGTCAACCTAAGTGGGAGAGAAAAGGTTCACTTACAATGTTATCATCATTTTTCAGCCCCCATTTTTCCAGCTTGTCTGTGACTTAGCTTTAGACAGCCAAAGGGGGATGTGCTGTTCCTGCCCTGAGCAATTTCTAAAGGCTGGGCACAAAGCGATACTGAAGAGAAGCCCTGGAGGTAAAAGAGACAAGAGTATCAGATCTTTGTTTCTCAGAGCAATGTTCTAATGATACTTTCTCATGATGTTTTAGTGTCTAAAAGGTGGATGAGGTGTGGTGAAAAAAGGCAGAGGGGTTGAGACAACGCTTGTTGAGACAACAGGAGGTGCAAAAACTGGGGACAAAGAACTTGACTTCAGATGATGGAAATGAGAAAGATGGGGAAAGCAAGATGGACAGAGCAGAGCGAAGCATGACATTGGGATATTGGAATGTGTCCTAAAGGACACTTGCTGCTGATCCAGAGTAGGAGAAGGCAATGGGACTGGAGGAAATAAAATTAGGCTGCTGCTGCTTTCTCTGGAGAAAGAAGAGAAGTAAACCACACTGTCAATTACCAGAATATTTTCACAGAGTTGTTGTGTTGCATAGCTTCAGCAATACTTTTGCCTCCCTCTGTCGTGATGCCGTTGAACGCGAGACTGTGAAGTAAAGATACAATGGTGTAAGAAACAGCATCACTTGGCTCTTCTGCTGCCAAATACTAGCAAATATCCTGGATGATCTGTTTCCCATTTGTACAGTTCAGCATTTGGGTGTTTCAAAGGCTCACGTACTTTGCAAACCAGTAAGTCCTTATGACTTTTACAAGTGAGAACAGTTCACAGGCTGCAGCCTGAGTGCAGGCCATAACGTTTGCTGTCAGTGAGTTGTACTCTTGGGACTGACAGCAGAGTCACACCCAGTGATTTTAGAGTCAAGGCTTTTAGCAAGGACAAAGAGTTGTAGTTAGTAGTACGCAGGTTTTTACATGCATTTGTCATCCCAGCTCCCTGTAGAAACTGGGCACTTTGTCCTTTAAGTCCTTCAGACGCCTGAATATCTCATTTTTCTTCCAAACACAACACCTTCTGTTGTGTATGGAGAGATGAGCTTGTAAATGCATGCTTTCCATTACAAACCACAAACATTTCTTAGTCTGCCCTTCATTCTTTGAATAGACATTGGCAAAATCATCCAGTTAAAGTTGTGCTCCAGGCTTTGAGAGTTCAAAAAGTATTTCCCACCTCAAAAGCAACGCCAGAGCCTGAAAATAGTGCGAGGTCTCAAAAAAAAAAGTAGAAAGAGGGATCAAGTGGGGCAATGGCACAAATATGTGTTAGCACAAGTCCCTGCTAGCTTCAGCTGAAACTAGATATTCTCAGTCCATCGTGACTGTGCCTAAAAATGGCAAATATGCTAAAGTGATGTAGCAGAGACTGTCTTCCCTTAATCTTCACGTAAAGCTACTACTGGTGCTAACTCTGAATTCAAATCATGAAGCAATATTAACTAGTGGAAGGTAAGAAATGAACCCAAGTTCAAGTACACTGCAGAGCAGAAGATTCACCCTGCACAGGTGCCAGCAAAACCTAGCCCTAGCAGCACAGTTACTCCTCCTTATTTTTGCAAACACATTCATCAGCATATTTGTTCCCGTCTGAGAATCCCTCAGCTCTGATTCAGGTTCAAAATGCTTTCTTTCAAGTCTGATGTGTCTGGATGGATTCTGCAATTATGGGAAGATGGCTATTTCAGATAGCTTTTAAGTTTAAATATATCTAGGTCACTGCACCTGTTCAGCTTTTAATTTTTTAAGCCTGGCTATCCGCTCACAGAAAGGAGGACAAGGCAGCAGCTCTGAAATGCCTGGATCTGAAGTAGCAGCAATAAGCTCTCTAGAGATCCCCAAACTCCGTATTTCTAAAGAAACTAGTGCCATGTGCCACCTTGTGGGGAAACCGAGGAGCCTTGTCTGCTCCCTCAGCGTGGAGACCAGTGGAACTGGGAGACAAATGGAAAAGATCACCATGACCCCAGTGCTCCAGCTGCGTGGGGGGACTCTGAAACAGCAGCAGCTGCCACAATATGCGTCTTTAATTCCCTAGCCAGCATTTGAAAGTCTGGCAGGGGATGGGCTGTTTTACATTGCTGGCTTGTCCCCGTGCTGCGCTACCAACTTCACCCATGCTATGGCTTCCAGAAGGCTCGTTTGAGATGAATCACTGAACTCCAGTGAGAACTACATCTCATTAGCACTGAGTATGTGGTGTTACATCTCCACTGCAGTACAGGATGAGCCTGAATTGTGCCAAGAAGGAGCCAAGAATGCCCCAGCCCCTACCCAAACAGTTTATCACCTGAAAATTACTTTGGTAAAAACTGCTGTACCTTCGCAACACAAACTGTTAACACTGAGCTCACTGGGAGCCTGATTCTGCGACAGCTGGTGCATCCTTCTGCTAATGCTCCCAGATCAAAATGGCACCCACTGACCATGTGCTTTCACAAATGCCAGTAACTCTGTGCAGCATGAGGAGGTGCAGACAGAGGAAAGGATGCCAGCCCTGCAATATTTTTAACTTGCTTAATGGTTGCACAGGCCTTTTTGATTCACTTTGGCCTCTTGCTCACGCCAGGAGCCTGTTGGTTACACAGCAAAGGCTGCAATACCAGATGGCATTCCAAGCTAACGCTGGGTGGGAAGAGTCATCGCTTCAAAGCATGATGGGAAAGCCAGCACTGCACCTAGCTGCCTGGCTCTGCTGGTGTCTTACCTCACGTTTGTTAACCTGGGATGGTTCCTCAGGGCCTCTGCAAATGCCTTTGCTCCTTCGTCTCCAACTTGATTACCCCACATCCTGGTGAAGAGAGGAAACCAGGAGATATGAGGTGTGCTGCCCTACTGCCCCTCGGCATTGCATTCTCCCTTTTCCCTCCTACACACCCTGGTCCCCCCCGTCCCCCCCCAATATGTCACAGTCTTTCAGGCTCGTGAGAAACCTGGCAGGTACCTTCCCTGCTGAGCCTGGCAGGTTCCACTCCCTGCACACCACACCGCCAGCCTCTGCTGACTCACCAGTACCCTAAGGCCACAGCACAGAAGCAGCTCTAGGAGACAGCCTGCTGCAGCCGGAGTGCTTTCGGGATCACCTTGCTGCACTAGGCAAACCCTCCGCAGCTCTGCACCCTTATGGGGTAAAGGTGTTTTATGGTCCTCTACAGCGAGCTGCCATGAGAAATACACAAAGTCCTAAATTCTGTCATTTCCCTGCTCAACATTTCCTCCCCATACCCCTGGCTGCAGTTTTCCTGTTACCTGCTGGGCATTTTACACAGTGCAAATCACAGCTCTTGGGAAAGACTCCCCAGATGCACAGGGACCCACACCCAAAGGGGTGACTTTCTGAATTGAACTGCTCCACAAGCTCCCCCCCTCACTCAGAACAGTCCGGTAAAATGGTTAGCATTCCTTCAGCGTTACACCCAAGTGGTATCTCCTCTCTCGCCAGCTGCCGAGAGAAAGATCAAAATCTCACAGGGACAGTATAACCCCGGGCTCTTCCACACATTTGTAAAGAATAGTGTTTCCAATGGCAAAACAACCCTTGGTAACACAAAGGGTTAAGAGAAGGTGGTGTGGTAAAAGCTGCAGAGATTTGATCAACATTTAATAGCAGTATCTGGTCAAATCTTTTCCATGCAGACCAACCACTTTAAAAATTCACCCTATATTATGGGTTTGAAAGCACCTCTGCTGAGGTATAAGGGGTTTTTTTACAGGGATCATGGCTTGATGACTCAGAGCCACACTCGGCTTGATGGGTAATTAGTTGGCAGCTCTTTTAAAATCAATTGAGCTTTGTGGTATCTAAACACATCCACTTCCAGTAAGTTCCCTAGAATTTCCTTGTCCTTCAGTCCCAATGCAGTTTGTTATGTAAATGCCGAATATATCTGTTTAAACATTTCTGTGCAAGCTATCCTAAATCCATTTGGAGTGATTATTGTTCTCCACAGGAGAAAATAGGAGTCCTTCACCGCAATTAAGGGAAGTACAGTACAGCAGACCCAGCTATATGACAAGGGAAGTGTGCATACTGTTGACTGTATTTGTGAAATGTAGAACAACAAGATTAAAGGCAAAAATTCTGATTGTTCAAATCTGATTTTCATATTTCAGGGTTATTGTGATATTCACAATGGCCAAACAGAGGTTTCAATTCCGCATATTTGAGCGTTAGATTCTGAGAAAAATGTTCTCTTGTAGAGTGGAAAGAGAAACTGGGCTTTGCTGGGGAGGGGGGGGCGGAATATAAAAATCAAACCATCAAGTCTAGCATCTCTCCTGAGAAAGATGACAGGGATTAAAAGTTTATAGTACATTCAGACCTCTCTCCAATAATAGCAGATTCTCCAGTTTGGGACAGACTAGATACAAGGATGATGAGAATTTCTTCTTATTCTCCCAGATCGCAACTTCATCAGGACTTGATGCAGAAGGTTTGACAATTAAAACAATGACACTCAATAACTAGGTATGTTGCCAGTAGTCATAAAACCTCCCACACTTTTAAAAATTACTAAGTATCTCTAGAACAGCTGTGTTGCTGTAAGGAAAGTGTCTATCTTTATATATTGTCCTCTTGTTAGTTTCTCTCCTTTAAGGTTCTGGCAGAACAGCAAAAAAAAACAACCAAAAAAACAAACCCAAACCAAACATTTTGTCAACTGGGGAAAAATAAAGCAGCCTCCTTTTCCTTCTGAGTGGAAAATGTGGCTGTGCTTCTGCACTGGTTTGTTCTAATGCTGCTGTGGGGATGAAGGAATGGCAGAAGAAAAGAAGGTAAGAATGAAAGAAGGAATCCTAAGGGATTTACAGATGCCTTGCAAGACCAAGCCCTGCAAGACGAAGCCCTGAGCTCTGCTCCTTCGCACTGAGCTTACCCGATTTCAAACATTGTCTTGCTCTTCTGGATGGCCCGGGCAAGGCATTTTCCTCCTTCGCTAGTTATTTTGTTTGCTCCTATTCTGCACAAAATACATGAATTGATGAGGTACATCACTTAAAACTGTACAGTTATTAGAACATCAGCTCAGAAAGCAATACAAGTAGCTAAGGCTAAATAACTCTAAAGGCTAGCTGCAGTTATCAAAGATTAACCTGGAGTAAAAAAAGTACTGCAGGCATTCGACCTTTGATTAAGAGACATCATTTTATGTTGTCTTTTATGTATTTCACACATCAGCCCTCCGAATCAGAAGTATTACTGTAGAGTCTTTTTTTCAGTGCTCAGTATGTCAGAAATGAGCCTTAGGAGCTGATCCTCAAGACAAGGCCCCCTGCCTAGGTTTCAGTATAGGTCATAATATCAGCAGTTGCTACAGAGTACATGAATTACATGCAGCATGGTTCATGATGCCACAGGGAACAGAATATTTCTTGGTTGTGTGGCTCCAGAGGAGATTGCAGCTGATAAGCACAGACTGTAATAATTTCAAGTCTTTCTGAACTGAGCACAGGCTATAGGTAGTGTCATAGGTCAATGCAGCAGTGAGTGTCTCTGGCTGGCAATCTACAGAAGACCTTTTCTTTTTTTTTTTGGCCTGTGTGGGTATATCAAATGGCTGGAGTGCAAGGAAGAGGTAAGTCTCAATTGTAAAGAACAAACATTGATGTAAAGAACAAACCAAACCCCAAACCCCCTCAATCCACTATATTTAAATAAAGTAAAACTTGCTTGTTTGACTGACTTCAGGCACATGAATATACACTCGATCTCAAAATTATCTCTGAGGTCACTATGCAGCCTCGAAGTAACCATCTTCCAACAGGCTTTTTTATGAAAATTTGACATGGTGCTTTGCTTATTTAATTGAAGCAGTGAAAGCACCAAAGTGCTTTTGGGTTTCAAAACTCTGCAAATATTTCAAATGAGAGGGATGGGGCTAGTGTGGGATTTCAGAACAAGTTAGTGGTAGAACAAGGACTAGAACCCAAGAGTCCCTGGCTTCTGGTTGCTACATACAGCAGCTGACATTGCTGCTGTTACCTCTATTTTCTGCTATGGTCACAAACCATTGGTTAATGATCTACCTTTACGTCAAACCAGTGTTGCGCATGGCTAGACACTGTTATCTGGGGGAGTTCCAGGAATTAAGGGAACAACTCAACACGTGAATTTGGGGAATTCCAGAGTTGAGGTATGACAACAGCACAGCCTGAGTCCAATGGCCCATAAAAGGCAAGATATAAAGAAGCTTGGTGCTAAATCCAAGTGAATTCATCTGTTGCAAGGGGCAGCAAGGTTCATGCACCACTTAAGCCTAACTCAGGTCCTCAGATTGGATTTACGTAAAGAACAGGTCTCACACTCTCCTTTTGCTTACTACTATATTCTAGCAAAGAGTATGGATTCAAGAGTTCACTGTTGCCGTTCACTGCTAGACCACTGCAACCTAAGTTATATTTTATTTGAAACATAATTTTTTGTCTTTATTCCACTCTGCCTCCTGTTTCAACTTGCTTTACATTAACTAGGATACTGTAGAAAGAAAAAAAAAAAAAAATCTAACATACTTAACGTATTCAAGGCTTGAACACTCTTCAATTAGTTTTGCAACATATTTGGCTCCAACATCAGTGATTTGATTGTTGTATAACCTTAAAGAAAAATCACATTGGTAAAAATAGATTATTCCTGCTGTTACTTTATAATGTTTTATAATGCACACATAGCATCTATCTTTTTTGTATAGCTTTGCACACATTCACAGTTGCTTGTATTTCTATTTTGATATACAATTCATATTGTGAAGGGCTGGATATAAAATACAAGGAGACCAGACTGTAAATCATGGGAAAATATTTATATAATTTTTTAATAAATGGTCTCCCCAAGCAAACAAAGCTTCTCTTTATTCCTGCGTTAGTACAGAAACAATATTGCCAGAAGAGAAGTCAGAAGAGAAAACACCAGAAGAACGTATTTTTAGTCTTTTAAAAGTCATAAAATCCCCTTGCAAATATTACTGAAGATCAGATACCTGAGCAGATGTACTTACATTAGGGCACTGGAGAAAGGAGGTGATTCTTGGTATTCATGCTGACTTTTCAAAAAGTCATTTTTATGCTACTTAACCAAGAGCAGGAAGTCAGAGAAGCCTTCCAGCTTCAATTTGATTAAGAACTAATTAAGGTCTTAAAGAAATTGGTGCCATGAACATGACACTTGAAACTGTATGTTTCTCATACTAGTCTCTACCAAGCTGTAACTGCTTTGCATAGTTGAAATAAATCAGTTTACAGCAGAGAAAACAGAAGGCTCTAGCTATAAAACTCACACTCTCTTGCTTGAGCTCTCTCTCCCCACTCCACAGCTAGCAGGTGGCTTTAGGTATAAAACTAGCATGCCCACACAGTTCAGTAACCTGACCATGGTCCGCACTGTGTTACAGAAGGGCTTGATGTTAGTGGGAAGCCATCTTGTGAGGCAGTGCGATGGGAGAGGAAGCCGAGTCCTCTTCACAGTCAACTGTTACAGGATGGCAGCTGAATCATTTCTGACACAAAAGGCTGCTTTGCTTATGTTCAGTAAATGAGGAGGTAACTGTGGTTTCCACCCCACCTTTGCTGTGTCAGTACCGTCAGCTTTGCAGTTTTATTTTCTGCTATCAATATCTAGTGTTTTGCTCCCAATAGGTACATACCCCAAGAAAGTCACAATTTGATACTTGGAGAGTTCTTCATACAAGATCCTCACTCCGTGATCTGTGACCTGATTTACGCTGAGCCTGGAATGAAGGGAAAGAAAAGAAAATTTTATATAATCTGAGAAAATACAGATTACGGGTGTTCATCACCCACGAGTTAACAAATGACTGGAGGTCTATGCATTTTCCTCTGACATTTTTACAGGTCCTTATGCCACATATTAAAAACCATTAAAGGCAAAAGTGAGCTCAGTTTCATATGGCTCACTTCAAAAACAATAGAAAACAAAAAGCCCCAAATCTCCAGGGTAATGCTCTGGCAGCTGTCCACAGAACTGAAAACAATAAAATGTAGTAAGTCAGAAACCAGAGACAAACACCTCATCCTCCTCCTGCTCTTACTGTGATTGCAGGAAGAAATTCCGCTTAACACCCTAGCAAAAGCAAGCTTTCCAAACTACTCTTCTTGCAACCTTCTCTCTGAGTACCTAGTGAAATCCAGGTGTCCTGAAGTCACAACACATTCAGGCTTCACTGAACAAAGGTTGTGAGAAGCCTTGGCCAGGAAATAGAACTGCAGTCCCATGGGTGTGCTAGGTGTTGCTAATTTTATTGTCCCAACTAGACATGAAACAAATCAACGTCAGTCATTCACAGAATAAAAATACTGCTTTTCACAGTTATTGTGGTGGGACTTTTTTGCTTGCTTGTGTTTTGTTTTGTTTTTAAACTTCTCAAGCTTTTTCACCATGCCTAAATGGACAGGTTCTTGTGAGGCATTCAAATTCTGATGAATCACATTTTCTGGGTAAAGCTGTCCCTGTGAAAACATTTTGACCAGCTTTAGTTTGTCCACAAACTCTGAAGCTGAACATTCACTGCTGAGAGTCCCTTATCACCAACAGCCTCCCTGGGTCTTGCTGGTTAGTAACCTGGTCATTTTGGAATGTACTAGCACAGAGGAGAAATCAGAGCCAATTTCTACAGATCAGAACAGTCTGCTGCTTTGAAAGGGATGCTTAAGCTGTTAGAAACAACATTTCCTGACCTGCAGAAACTGGTCATTAGAAATCAAAGTACATCAAGACAAAAAGGCAACCTAACAGACTGGTTTGGTGCTGGGGATGGTGTTAATATCAAACTGTGTATGGCATAATCACGAGAGGGACGAAGAATGAAAGCCTGTTCTTTACTTCTTTGTTTTGTCTTACATACTTATGCATTTCCCCCCCAACTTTCCTTATTGCTTTCTCTTGGGAGGTCAGCTGATGTGCAACTAACTGGAAAAGACAAGTGTCGCTTGCTTTGTGTCGCTTGCTTTGACTTAGTCCTAGAGGAAAACAAGGCAGAGCACAGCCAACCAGGAGGAATAAATCCATTTACAACAACAACAACATCAAAACAAAACAAAACAAAACAAAACAAAAAAACCCCAAACAAACAAAAAAACCCAAACCTCATGAGGCTGAAGGAGCTTTAAAAAGGATCTGTTTGAAGTTCCTGGTTTTCTGCACCTAAATGTTTGGACAAATAAGGTATAGCTACATGACACAACCTCAAAGGCCTGGAGGTGGAACAATCTGGCCTGTGATGTTAGAGGTGGAGTTAGTTCTTCCTGATCACACCAAGCCATGTCCTTCCTCCACATCACCTCAGGGAAACACTACATCTAAAGACCTCAGCTACATCCTTTCATGGAGTACTACATGTTAGCTTTTGTTCTGTGAAGGCCAGACATCTTGGCAGGATGCAAAAGCAAGAAATTCAGAGCTTTTGATCAAGGGTTATTGTGAATAGTAGATCCTCTCTTAACCTGCATGACCAAGGGCAGAGACAGGCTCAGGCAATCTTCAGATAATGGAGGAATCACTTCTGTTTCCTTTCTTTTCCCTTAAGCACTTTCTCCCATAAAAATAATTTGAGATAAAACAGTCTGAGACAGAGCTAACTACAGGTTTAAACAGTCCTGGCTTCTAAGGACTTCTTATCACCCTTTCCATTTGGTTTCCCAATTCACAGCTTGTGAATTCCTGCAACTGGCTGAACGGAGATTTCAGAAGATCTGAAACTAATCTCCAGCAGCAGTAAGAATCCTCATCTTTCTCCACTTTCAAGATCAATTCCTCCAGCCCTGCAGTCTGTGGAATAAACCAAGGATAAGCAAGGACCTGCTTGCACATACTCCTACCTGATCACTGCAAGCTTGCTGAAACATGGTAGCAGCTCTTTTACTCCATAGTCATTGATGTTGTTGTTGTCCAAATCCAGAGCCAGGCGCTTTTGAAAGTGGTGCACAACAAAGGAAATAGCGCTGCAGTCAGCAGAGTAGGCATTGCAGTATGTGAGCTTGATGTAATTGGCACGCATGTGTTTGGCAGCCAACTTCCCCACTTTCTCACTCTGAGTCTCGTAAAGGCACCTCAGCATCCAAATAAAGTTGGGCTGGACCTGGATCTGATTGTAGTTTGGAAGTCTGGATCGAGTGAGGCCTCTCAGGTGGGATTTCATGCTCTCCCCAAGGTATGTAATGAGCGTCTTTCTCTTCCTCTTAATGACTGTAGGCAAAACTAAATGTCTGAAGAGCTTCTGCTTGGATCTAGAAAGCAGGCCACAAAGAAACAGGTTGGTAAAATGAAAGTGTTCGTTATTTCGGAAAGGATCCTCCCCTGCTAATTGTTTCTTCAACCAAGGAATACGAAGGCAAATAGGCTGGGCAGTCTCAGTGGAAGAACATTCATTGAAAAACTGAAGTAACTCCTTGGCACCCACTTTCTCTTCAATAACCAGGAACAAAGCTGTGAAAAAAGACTGAAGGGTTAAGTGCAAGAACTCATAAGTGGACTGATTGTCATAGCCACTGTAACCTTTAACTGTCCTGAGAAAGCCCAATTGCAAATCTTCTTCAGAGATCTTCACTAATGAGACCTCCTCCTGCTCGAAGATAAAGAAAGAATTCTTCATCCCTTTGTATGCCATTTTACCCAAAGCTAGAAGAGTTTCCTTTCTTGACTTGAATGTCTCTGCTTGGCTTCTGGTGTTGTTCTTCAGCAAACTTGTTTTCAGAGATCGGTTCAGATGGACTTCAATCATGAGCAAAAATACATCTGTCAATGTAACAGAACAGTCTGGAAGCTCATGGCTGTCAAACATGGAATGGAAGTGTTCATAGCATTTAAAGATAATCCAACAAAATAAAGGCACTGTACACAAACTGCAGAGATTGGGGTTAGCTTCCAACTGGTTCAATACCAGTGTTCGTTGCCCCTCATCTTTGAAAAACATGGTAGTGTATTCCTTCAGGTTATTTCTGGAGAAACCACGGAGCAACACTTTCTTTCTAATGATATTTCTTTGGATCTCAGTTCCCGTCCTCGCTGTAAGAATTTTCTTGGATCCCTTAAGAAGCTTTCCTCTGAGAAGGCTTACCAGCAGCACCAGGGGGTGGATGGGTTCATTGGGCGAACATATTTCAGGAACACTACTGAGATCAAAGTTGGAATAGATCTCATCGAAGCCATCAAATGTGAAAAGCACTGTATGAGGGAATTGTAAGATGTGATGGAAAACCTCTGGGGGGTCTTGGTCGGGGTAGCAATTATACTTGAAGAGTAGGTCTTTCAAACATATGGCTTCATCTTCCTTAAAGCAACTAAACATCCTACATCGGAAACGGAAGAAAAATTTGGCTCCTATGTCCAATTCTTTTCTTGCCCAAAGGCTTTGTATCTTTTGCAGCAAGATGGATTTTCCAATTCCTGCATCACCAAAGACATAAATAGTCTCTCCATCTTCATTAATTAGCCCAACTGCATCATCAAAAAGGGCTTCTAATTGATATACTTCACCTAGACTCTCATTGGTAAAACTGACCATCTCCATGATACTTTTAGAGTAGATTTCTTCAAGCAGCATCTCTTCCCTCTGAGCGTAAGACATAACAAACTTGGAGTCCCGTCCCAGTTCATGTCTGAGTTTCTGGCAATACCTGCTAACTAAAAAGACAGTGAACTATTATTAAAAAGACAATTACTAAAAAGCCTCTGTATATGATGACCCATCTCTTTGGGAACTGAGAGGGATCATAAACTAAAAAAATTCATATGTAAAATTGGATCTCTGGCGGATTACTTCTATTTATTTGTGCTGTTATCATCATTCTCCTGGGAAATTCAGGTGCTAATGAAAGAGGTAAGGTGAGAGCCACCATTTCCTGAAAGCCATTTCTGACACTGCATTGCTTTAAGGAGCTGCTATTTTTCAGCTGAGGCTCAAAGCCAAGCTACTGACCTTTTGTTAAAGACTGGCTTACTCTCTGCAAAGGCAAGGGTTGGTGGTCACTGATTAGCTTTGGCATCTGCCTTTTCACTGTATTCACATTCTACCTGCAATTTCTATCAGGTAGGTGGTTATACTTTCCTAACTTGTTTTGTAATTTTTATTACTGTAAATAGAAGGCATGCATTTTAGAAACTGGGTGCCAGGCACCTCAAAATATTTTTAAGGTGACAAAAAAAAAAAAAAAAGAGAGTCTCAGTTATTGTGCAACGTTGGCTTGTGTTTTTACTGCAACAGAAACTTCACTTCAGATGGGGGCAAAGTAATTCTTGTATTTATATAGTATGAAAAAAACTCTCAAGGAAAAAAATATTTCTGCAATAGTTTAACTCCAACTTTTGGTGTAACTCATCACTTAGGATCATGGAATAATTCAGGTTGGGAGAGATTTCAGAAGGTCTGTAGTTCAACCTCCTTCTCAGAACAGGGTCATTTATGAGATCAGATGAGGCTGCTCAGGNGTTATTGTGCAACGTTGGCTTGTGTTTTTACTGCAACAGAAACTTCACTTCAGATGGGGGCAAAGTAATTCTTGTATTTATATAGTATGAAAAAAACTCTCAAGGAAAAAAATATTTCTGCAATAGTTTAACTCCAACTTTTGGTGTAACTCATCACTTAGGATCATGGAATAATTCAGGTTGGGAGAGATTTCAGAAGGTCTGTAGTTCAACCTCCTTCTCAGAACAGGGTCATTTATGAGATCAGATGAGGCTGCTCAGGGCTTTATCTAGCTGGATCTTGAAAACCTTCAAGTATGGAGACTGCACAGCCTCTCTGGGCAACCTGCCTCATTGCTCGACTGTCCTCATCATGAAATACTGGCTATTCCATTGCCAAAACATCACAGTGTTGCTAATAAATTGTAGCAGAAGCCTAGAAAATACTCAGCTGGCACAAGGTGGTTATGCCATTATGCTACATATCCACAAACAAATGCAGAAAGAACTTGATGTTAGCAAAACAGGATATAATATATCAACATGACTGTTGTGTTATACATTGTGCCTTTTAATTTTCTGGCTGCCACTGCTAGCAAGCGCAGTATGTGCACATTTATTATCCCTAGCTGTGCCTGCCTAGATGCTCTTACTCTTGCAGCACCTGGTTAGAGATTCCTAAGTTAAGGGTAGTTCCTAAGTAAGGGTACTTCTGAGGAAAGCGATATAGATGCATGACCTTACCTGGATCTGTATTTACCACAGGTTTACTACAAATATTCTCTGAAGGCTCATAACCTATTTCCTCCAGCCAAGGCTGAAGTTCATAGTAAGCATCAGTGACTTTCTGCAGGACGTGGATGAAATATTCTGAGACTTCTTCTCCCTTGCTCTGAACCAAGTCTAGAATTTTGCGAACCTGAAAAAACACCATGTGAAAGATCATTGACGCACAGCATTTTATCACAGTTATACTTGTAGACTGCTTTAGGATCTTTTTTGAACAGAGCACCAAAATCAAAACCGATGCTTCAAAAACTTGAATTCAAAATCTAGCTCTGAATTTGAACCATCACAAAACTGACTTTGTATTTGGGTGTTGCAAGAAAGTTGGCTCTGCAAGCTAAGGTCTGAACTTGTAGCTAAATCCTATGCTAACCAGAAACAAAATGGATAAACACTGCCCCTCAGTAGGGAACCCGAAGGATTTCCTCAGCCTGGCTAGATAGAATATTTTAAATCCCATGATGGTTAAAATAAAAAAGAAAGAGGTGGTTTCTCAGTGCGCTAAATTCACCTTCTGGTTTGTAAATATTCCAGTCACATTTGGATTTACCTCAGGATCCAGCCAGATCGGGAGCGGGGTGGGCAGAATCTCTGGATCTTAATGCAGATCCACAGCCCTACAACTCTTCCTTTTGGCGCAGCAACTCAATTCTGCAGGTGCTCTCTGTACAGTGGGCTTGTTGCCTGCAGCTGTTAACTAAAACTAATGGCTACCAAGCAGTGGCTGGAGCAGTTCACGAATAAGCATTGCCTCTAAAGGCAGGGCAGAATCCCATCGTTGTGCAACCAGCACAGGGCAACCCTAATACAAAGCCCTCTGCAAGACAGAGCAATCATGGGGGGGCCTGTTTTGAATCTCTGGATCCTCTTCTTGCTGGAAATGAATGAAGAATTCAGTTCTAAACCAGACAAAGGTTTCTAGAGACTGTGGTCTCTTGTGAGCTTAAAGCAGGGTGCGGTACATACAGCACAGCAAAAGCATAGTATTTTTTGACAATTTGTATGCTCTAAAAAGCAATTTTATGCCTTCCAGAGAAGCTCCCACAGAGTCCACTTGACTTACTATTATGGCCTGCTCTCTGTCTCTGCTTAGACTCCTGATGCACAGCCTCCCCCTCAGCTTTGTCACAACAATTGTGTATATTATGCTGAACAATAAGAAATGGAGATGATCATACAGTGTGCATTTATTCAGCTTTGACCCTATGTACAGAGTGAGCACTGTGTTACCATTTCAACTTGCCAGCAAGAATTACTATTTTATGAAAATCTGCACTGTTAGTGAAGTCCAAGGTCTCTGAATTTTTTATGGGTTGCCTGCCTCTAACTGTGACATGATTCTGAAGCTGCATGACTAGTTGGTCAGGGAAACAACAGGAGTTTGAGTCATGATGCAAAAAGCAACTGTGTACATGTGATAATTTTCTCCTATCAACAGACCAGGAAATTATTTTTGCTACTGATGTCCACAGATGAATCAAAACCCCAAATGTGCCAGGATATATCAATTTTCTATACAGATATTTACAATGTACATAGGTCTTTAAAAAGAAAGGAAGGTGTGCACACGGACAACACACAATCATTAACTTCTAAAATAATATTTAATTTCTGCCTCTCCTCCTCCAAAGCAGAATGATCTGTCCCACAGCATCCTGAAGTAGATCTTCCTTGCAATATTCTGCACAATAACGAAGGCTTGTGTCTAGCAAGCTGCACTCTAACAGCCAATATGGTCACCTCCTTACCAGAGGACAATGCTGCAGCGGCGGAAAGAAAGCAATTATCATCCTGCTAAGCAGTGCTAGCCATGCTGGAATGAGATGTGCTGGAGACACTTGTCCAGAAGGAACGGAGTGGGGAGACTCCAAAATAACAGACTAGAAAAGACATTAGATGTAAAATTGCCAGCTAAGCCCATAAAACCTGGTGGTAAAGAAAGTAACAAAAAGCTTATGCTGGCTAATGAAATTGAAAAACATACCTTGTCTGCTTGAGTTGGAAATTGGACAACAATCTCTGCGTCTTCAGTGGAGAAGTAGTCATTCTTAATCAAGTTGTCAATCAAACACTGTGTGTTTCGGATTCTACTGACCAGAAGTTCTCGGTATACCTTCAGCAAAGCAATGAAGGATGGAGGACTTGCTCCTGGAGTTTTTTTCACAGAAATCTCCAATTTAGAACAAAGTTGGCCTTCCATAGTTGAGATAGCAAGAAGCTGCTCTGCCTAGCCTCATCTTTGATAAACTGTCCATTTGCAGTGAGAAGGCAGCTTGGAGTTAACTTTAGGGAATCTGTCCTTCACATTACAAAACCTGTAAAAAGTAATTGTATAGATCCTCAATTTAATACCTTATTCTATGCAGATACACCCTTCAATTAGCCATCAAAGACTTCCAAATATTTCCAACCTCTGTGTAATATCACAGCCAACTTTATTACGAAAAATTTCTGATTTCTTCCTCAGGTACTTCCATTTATTTGTTCAGGTTTTGGAAAAAAAATATCTATTTCAGGCAGTCTCCCCTCTAATACCAGTACTTTACTGTAGCTTGCCTCAAACACCACCACTGGCATCTGCTTTATTAACTGCCTGTTCTTAGTGCATAATTTAATATTTTTTTATTAGCTTTTCATGTTTCAATAGACAAAGCAGGGCATCTGTCCAAACATATCTGGACAAGGAAATAAATGGAATAGAATTATATTTCATAGCAATTAATTTTGTAGGAGGAATTAATTTATAGTAGCAATTCACTTTGCTTTCTCTTTGTTACAACAGAACCTGTATAAAGTGTTGTCAATATGAGAACCGTCCCTGTATGTGAGGCCGTGTGAACTCAGAGACAGTTTTAGCTAAACTAGGAAAAAGTGTTTAGCTTCAAGGCACCAGGTTTGAGATGCAGTAGTGAGACTGTGGGAAAACCACTGATCAGGTGTTCCAGTTAAGACAGCCAAGAGTAAAATGATCCTAACAGTGAAAATGCTGCTGTAGATTTCAGAGTTAATACAACGCTTAGGTGCACAGAGCTCTTACACATCTTAAAGCTATTGGTTCAGACAGCATGTAAAACAGCAAAAATATCATTGCATTGATTTAATTTGGTTAATCTTGTAAAATTTAGGTGAGTAACCATAAAAGTTAAAAATACTGTTTTTCAGAATCTCAAAAATAACATTACAGAAAGGACTGAAATAAATTACTGTAAATATACAAGATCCCATCTCTAGTGATTCACACAAAAAATCTGGACCTCTCCTTGAGCAGGAATTGTACAGAATAACGGAAATCACAGACTCTTTCCCCATATGATGAACTAGGCCTGTAAGACAGCATCAAAAATTATATTCATTACTGCATTGGGCATCCAACCCACCTCCATCTTCATAAAAGCAAGAGATTGCACACAATACAGCTCATAATCAAGATATTTAAAGCCTGTGCAAACATTTCGGCTTAAATGCCCGACCTCAGCCCCCATATGTACACCCAAAGATACAACGTGAGCATTAACTCAGACAGCTCCGGGCTCAGAAAACCATCTGACTGCTGCAGAGATGTTGTTTAGAAACCATACTCTTTAGCATAAATGTTTTCTCCCTGTCTACAGATATATATGCTGTGTATGCCCTTGTTCTCTATACCAGCTTTTGAGAGCTCTTTTTAGATAGCCATTTATTCCCATTTTTCTTTATAAGGCATAAAGCAGTAGGAATCAGGATCAGTATTACTAAAGGGTCTTTTTTTTAATTGCAGTTAATATACCATATAGCAGGTGTGAAGTTATATTGTAATTACAATTCAGCAACAAGTTCATTTAGGTATGAACCTTGCACATACAATTTCCCATGCAAAAAGATCACAACCAAATCACCTCCATATAGATGATGAGAATTTGCATGATTAACACGAATTACTGGCACCCTCCAGTAACAGGTAAAACCTACTGTTGCTTCAGCAGGTCAAGAGATATTTGGAAGAATGTTCTTAGATTCTGATTACAGTCATATTAATAAAAACAAAACACAAAGCTCTTCTTCAGCAATTCTGTAAAGGTGCCAGCTCTGCTGCTGCTACTAAATTCTCACAATTTCCCAAGACATTTACAGTGCTGGCAAATTTTCCAAATGCTCTCCAGCATTCCTCTGACAAGCTATAACTGAGCCCTGCCAGCTCACTGATTCTTCTAGGTGACCTGCTACTGGAACAAACTCATTTCTTTGAGTTTTCCGTACCAAAAGACAGTTTATACTACTGCATTTTAGTGATACTACCTATCTACGCTTCCAACCATGGGGAAAACCAGCTTGGCTCCTCTGATTTCAGGAGTCCAATAGGTCCTAACTTACAGTTGCTGATCTGCACAGATGCAGAGAACTGCATTAAGAGTTGAACCCTCCAAAGGATGAGACCAGGCAAATTCTATAAATCCACAGCACAACTGGTTTTGAATCACAGCCAACTCCGAAACTGCAAAACTCTTTCAACCAAAGGGAATGTAACCAAGTGATCTGACTTTCTTACCACATGAGTAAGTGACTGCATCTACTCAGACAAATCAACCTTTCATTACGCCATTCACATGACCCACCAGATGAAGTGGCTGATTTCTGAGTCACTCAGCTTCCTAGAAGTCACACTGGCACATCTCTGTTCAAGAAAGCTCATTCCATAAATGAACTCTACCACGAAGACCAAACAATGTTGAAAACGTCATTTACTCTAAAGCTTTTGCAAGCTTTTAGTTAAAGAGATAGAGTCACCTTAAAGTACATGCAATAGAAATATTAACCCTTTTCTTTCAAGATACTGCATCTACCCAACGTTCCTTGCTTGCTTTGGTTATTCTAGGACCACATTATCCTAATACATTTTCTTTCTTCCTTCTTCGCAAGAAGAATTGAGACGAACATCCAGAAAACCATAATAATGAAGCAACGTGCTGTCATGTGTACAAAACAAACATAATTATTTCATTACTCTTTCAGATACATCTACAAAGAGGATAAGAAAAGAAAGAAGAAATACAGCAAAAGGACAACAACAAGGAAAATATGGAAAGATCAGGTCTCAAAGATGCCTGCCCAGCATCTGACTAAGTCCAAGTCAGTACAGAACCTGGTTGCTACTGGGAGGGGTGTGCATACGTATGCTGCAGGAAAGAGCATGTTCCCTTTCACACAGGGTGATGTGCAGGAGAGTAGAGAAAGAGAGCAATCAAAAAAGAATACAAAGTGAGGTTAAGCATCAGGGGAGAAAAGGAGAAAGAGCAAAAATGCCAAGCAGGGAAGTCACGGCTGGCAATATGAATTCTGTGCATGACGTACTCAGTGATATTTTCAGTGGTAATATTAACTTTAAGGCAAAAAAAAAACCCCATTACCCAGTATTGGAGAAAACAGTAATTTTCATCAGTGTCTTAATAAGAAAAAAATGGAAATTTCCACCATCCATAGACTAAGAAACTGCCATATCAGATGAGCAGCTGAACACCTTAAATGGCGCTGGAACAGAAAGACTTCCTGCCGCATGTAGTTAAGAGCAAGGCAGGTATGTGCACGTTCGTAGCAACGCATATCAGCTATATGAAGAAACTTCAGGTCCTACTCAGACTAAAGGAAACACAAAAATTTTCTACAGTAGCAGCTCTAGGTGCAATAGCACCTGAAAGACCTGATCAACATGAGAAACATGCTTGTTCTCTTAGAGAAACACACTGCCTGTAAGATTCTGATATATTAAATTCTGTTTTGCTAGGACTGGGGTTTTTTGTTGGTTTGTTGTTTGTGGTTTTGTTTTGTGGGTTTTTTTAACTATGAGGCCCATGTGTTGACATCACGAGGTCTCCAATTTATCTGCAAGTCCCTCATCTCTTTCTGGAAAGAGTCCCAGCTTCCATGGTGCTTTAACACTTTTCACCGAGGGATCACAAAGTTACAAAGTACTAAGTCTCTTGTTACAAAGACCTGTTAGTTTCACAATGCTAGTTTACACATCTGCTACGTTTAAAGATAAACGCTCATATGCAGCTTATAAATATGCGTTGAAAGCGTTTCCTTGCAAGAGTGCATACAATGTTCTTTGCCTTATCTTGGGCACTCCAGATGCGGGATTCAATTCCAGTGCAATTCTTGTGACTGATGTGGCATCAGCCGTGCGGATGCTGTTAGAAAAGGCCGAGACATACATTAATGTGAGACACCTCAGTGCACTGACCAAAGTCTAAGAACATCCACTGTTGAGAGCTGGTGCCTCATTTCTGGAACTGTTCAATTTCTGAAGGAGCTAATGAATAAAATCATTTTTCTGAAAGCCATCTTAAAGCTCTTAGAAGCCTTTGTGAAATATCACTAAGTTACAGTAAAGACAGATGACCTGTACTAACAGCAACAGCTCGTGAACGCATTTTTTTAGAGAAAGGAGCATTATCATTGAGTTCCACACAGAGAGGTATGTACACAGGGAGAAAAGGAAAGATTTGCAAGCTTGATACAGTAGCTGAAACAGCAGAACACCTAAGGAGGAATGGAGACAGACAAGAGAGATGATACCTGGGCAAAGCAGGAGTCTAGTAATGGGGAGACAATGGCGGAGATGCTTATGGGGAAAAGCTTCCTATCTGGGAAGAGAATGGAGTTCTTGTTCCTGAGAGGAAAAATAAAAGAAACAATGATTTACTCAAGAGGCTGCCTATGATGTTGGAGAGGAAATTCAGCAGCCATTTTGAGGACAGCATTTCAGTCAAGTGAAGAAGACAGAAAACAAAACTATTGGAATGAAAAAGAACCGGAGAGCAGAGTGCTTACCCATCAGCTGTAAAGGCAAAGAAGAGAAAGAAGACAGGGCCTTGGCGAAATGAACTGTCAGTGGGGATTGAAGTGATGTGAGAAGCAGCAGCAAGTGTGGCAAGAGATGCATAACATAAGCCTGCATAACTGAGAATAACAAAGAGGAAGCCAGATGGGGATCAGGCCAGAGATAAGGAGGGAAATGAAAAAGGGAAATGAAATTTGTCATAGTAAGAGGTACCGTAAAAGTATCAGTGCTTACAGCAAGGTTTTGTATAATCCATGTCAATAAGCTGCAGTGGTGCTAATGGCCTCTGCATGAAGGCACTGGCATTTTTATCTAGTGGTTCTTCTGACTTCCCTCTATTCTCAGCATTGTGCAAGCATATATACATTTACATCTTTCCTGGCCCTGCCCTTCTCACATCCTCTTTTCACTAAGCTCTCCTTGCTCTTCTTCTAACAAAACTGCTATGCTTGTTCAACTTCAGTGCTGCAAGTCCTCTGGCAGTGAAGAATAGGATGGTTTATCACAACAAGGTCTTACCAAATGTAAACACTGCAGATAAAGGGGCTGAAGGATCTTAAAGAATAGCTAAAAACCACTTCCACTTTTGGATGAACTAGGCAATTCACTCCTCATTGAGCTGGCTGCTCCCAAAAAGACTGTGGTAGAATGAAGCAGTAAAGGCAATACAAGGAGCAAATTAATTAGCAACTGTCCCTTAAAGCAGCTAATTTAAGACTAAACTAGAGTATTTCTGAAGAGCTGAAAACTCAGTCAATACTAATTCTTATGTAGTCTTGCTATTCTGACAAAAACTGTTCCTCTAAATTGCATGTGAAAAAAAAGTTCTGTGCTACATACCTAGCTATGTAACTGCAGTATCTTCACGATGTTCATAGCACCTAGTAGCCAGCTCTGGCAGGACCGACTGAAGAACACACACAAATCTGAGTGCCAGCCTAGGGCTAGTGGAGTCCCTGTTGGCATAGCCATCTGTCTGTAGTATTCAACACGCAGTTACTCTTTGAGAGGTGGCTGTATGGAAATAGTGCCCATTTCACATGAAAATCTGTGCCCTTTGTGTCTGCAAGTCAGATTTGCTTCCCGAGAAAAGCTATTTTACAGTGCCAGCCACCCCACTGCAGAGTCATTAGCGCAAGAGAAGACCTGGAGACTTTGCTATGCTTTTTCATTAATAACAGTAATCTAGACTCAATTGGGTCAATCTAAACTCAACTTTTTGCTATCACTAGGAGAGACAGAAAAGAAACTAATTTTCCACATCTTATTTCATGCGTGTGGCAGCAGCCAGTCTTTGACTATAACAAATGAGTAAGACAGAATGTATTTCCACACAGCAGCTCTCACTTCTTTTAAAAGAACTTCAACTATTTTACATAGTTCAAGAACAGTAAAAAATGTATAGAGATTAGAAGCAAACGGGCACATATACTGCACAAAAAGTCTGCATATTCTGATGAGAAGCGATGCAATGTATTTCCCAGAGGCACTAAAAAATAGCCTTTTATTTTTATAGTGCAAATGGTGCATTGGTAGAGCTTGTACAGGGTCCCTGTACTGATCTCAAATGATATTCTATATCTATGAGTTAAAACACACTCATCATACCCCAGCTTACAACCTCTGTGTAACTATCAGCATCGAAGCTACATATGTCAATAAATGCCCTGGAAGCCATACATCAACATCACACTAGTGTAAATAAATCCATAACAACTCATGTGATTTTGCATTGCTCTGGGGTTACTGAGATCAGCATCTTTCAGTGATTTTTCCTCCCCTCCTCTCTCTTTCTCCTTTGACTGCAGCATAAGCTTTTGTAGCCATCCCGCGTTGTTTGAAGAGCAAAACACAGAAGAAACTGTTTCTGCCTCCACCTGGTAAACTGACAAGCTTTTGTTTTAAATGCACAGGCTTTTACAGAAATACTCATATCCCTCACAGGTTTTGCTGCTACATTTCTTAACAGCTTACTTTTAAAGAAACAGAACTTTACATACAGTGTTTGGCTGAATGAACAAGCCCCTGTTAAAAAGATTTTATGTGGTTTCCTGTCAAAAAGATTTCATGTGGTTTCTTGACAACTCCTTTCTGGTGGGAAAAGTTCAATAAATAAGAAGGAACTACTACTAAAAAAAATAAAATTAAAAAAAAAAAAAATTCTTCAGTCAGATAAATCTTAGGGATTTTTTTTTTTAAGAGATAGGAGGGGAAAGATTTAGTGTTATACCTAAAAAAAATGGAACTGCTTTTCTACTATTATTTACTATTTTCACATTCAACCTGCAGTGAATTCTACTATTAAAGCTGCAATTGATGGATTCGCATATTCACGGCTCTCCTAATTACATCTCCAAAGCTTTGTTCCTTTGTTCCCCTCATTAACAGCAAACCCTCAGGTTTAGGGCAAGTAAATGTTTTTTTTTATTATTATTATTTTTTACTGTTTTATCCGTCGCTCACGGGAAAGGCGAGGCCGGCTTCACGGCGGGTAAGCGACGGCTCCCGCCCGGCCGCGCGGCTCTCCCTCCCTCCCGCCTCCTCCGTCCTTCAGGCCCTCGCCACCCTTCCCCAAACGACCTGCAGGAAAATTACATCACTGTCCAGCAGCTGTAACAGTATTTATTCCTGGTAGCGTTGCTGCGTTTTGGAAGAAGGCGCTGCTTCCCTCGCCGAGGAGCTGCGGGGGAGGCATTGCCGCCTGTCCCGGCCGGCGGGCTAGCCCCGCTCCTCACGCCCAGCCTAACACCGCCACCGGAGGCGGGAGGGCCCCTGCTGAAGAAACACCAAGAAGTCCCAAAATTTTCATTTCAGGAACGCTAGAAGTTCACCGAGAGGCGGACGCCCCCGGGGCGCAGCCCTTNCGGGAAGGAGCTCCCGCCCCACACACGGTCTCTCCTCCCCGGCGGGAAGCGGCTCCTCCCAACGCAGGCACGGCCGAAGGCCTCTTCTCCTTCAGGAATACCGCCTGTCGCTCCCCACAGCGGCATGGCAGAAGGCTTGCTCACCCGAGAAGGTGCCGGGGGTCCTGCTTCAGGGGAGGCGGCCTTCCCCCGGCCCTCAGGGTGCTCCCACCATTCTCCCCAACAGGAGGCATCGGGTAACTTCTGTCAACTCCCCCCCAAGGAGGCTGTCAGGAAATTACTTTTCCATTTTCTTCTTGCAAGAGTAAAAGTTCAGAAGCCCAAAGGAGCACGGTAAGGGTAATGCAAAAGAAGCGCTGATGTTGAGCACATTCATGCGGTTTTCCCCTCCATACTGAAATTATATCCATTAAAAAAGTGCAAATAGCCCATGGAAGTTTCAATTATATTTCCACATCACCAACTTTTGCTTATGTAAGCGACACTGATATTCTTGAACCATGCATTGAAAAGACAGGAGAGTTTTGGTAATCACAGTTTTATTTACTCAGGTTCAGACTGAACAGTGCTAATACAGGCAGTACCGTGTTTTACTGCAGTCACCATACCCAACTCTGGAAACAGGCATATGACATCAGGACAGCACCTATATATCCCTAGCAGAAGTTTACAGAAAAATTTTATGCAGAGAAGACATGGTAAGTCTGTTACTTTGTCATTTGTTTATCTAAGCAGTCACACAGTGACACCAATTGTATCTTACACCTCTCTGTACATCAAGAGAAAAAAAAAACACTGCCAAAGTTCAGTTGTTTGACATCTTCCAGGTTGTCAATTTTTCCTTGTCCCCCACAGACTTACTACAGGGGTTGGCAAGTACCATGAAGATAAGGTTTAGAGTACTTATAAGAGCTTCCAGTTTTCAGGAGCTTGTCAAAGCTGGCATGGGGGGGAAGACACAAATGAAACCATGAAACAAATGCATTAGGACTCACAGGAGACTTCCTGATTTCACTGGACACGAGACCAAGGCCTAGGTAAGCAACAAGCCTCAAAAAGGTAATTTTAAAAACCTTGGAATTTACCAGAGTTCTCCAAAATCCGTTGATTATACCTAACCAGTTCACCTATGATGATTAATAGACATGAAAGGAGGTCATTATGGTTTAAATGAGATCCTTTGCTGTTGTCTTCAGGCCTGAGTTGCCTTTTGGACTAACTTTTAAAAATATGGAGCTAGTTAAAAAATATTACTTTTCCTTCTTTTTAACTATGTAAACAGAAACAGGAACTCCATAGCTTCAGATAGTTCAGGCTTTAAACCATTAAGTGAAGCAGCAGAGGAAAAAGCTTAGTCTTGCTTTGGAGTTTTGAGTCTACTTTGCATCCAAAAACATAAAAATCTTTGAAGTTCTTGATAATTGTCTATACAACATTTAAGAACAAAAGGCCTGATCCTGCAGCCCTTATTCCTCAGAAGGCAACAGATGCCAATAGTCATCAAGATCACCTTTTTCTTTTAAAAAAACTCAGTAAACAGGAGGTGAAGCACAAATTTGCGTGGAGCGCTGCATGACAATTACAGAAAGGTGATTTCTAAATCTGCAAAAACTTCAGCATGTGCTCAAGCTATACATACAAAGTGAAGAAGTTTCCAATGTCAGTGTGTCTTCAGATTGCAAATTATGTCTAATGGCTTACTGTAGATGCACAGCAAACTCATCTTTTCTCGATAAATAAAAGAAACTGCTGATCAGCACAGTGAGGAGAGGTATCTAAATCAAGGTGAACAGCCAAGCAAGTGCAGAGGTATTCTATGCAGAATTTATTTTCTTTGCTTTAATAGCAGCTTCAATCTCTTCCATTATTTGCACTGGCCCTACATAGTTATTAGTTTCAATAGCTTCTAATTTTTTCTGATAGTCAGTTGGCAAGCCATTCTGTTTTGCACCCATGCAGATAACCTATAATCAAAAGGGAAAGAGAAAAAAAAAGGCAAAAAAACCCCTTCAATAATAGTCTTAGGAAGAACATAGACCCCTCCAAACATTTACGCATATGGAGAGCCACTTAAGGTAACAAGAAAATTAGTCCCAAATGATGCTATTTGTACCTAAAGATAGCCAAAGGCTTCTGGAAGACCACTAAAGACCTTAATAGCGTCAACAAAATTACTCTGACAAGGCTTGTAACTACCAAGTCACACCCCTAAGATTCTGAAATGTTACTAACGTGCACAAGACTATACAATTAAGCTGTTATTCAGTTATTCCATTCTTTCTTCCAGTGAGGAAGAGAGCTACTTTTTATGCCTTCAGCCTTAGTATCACATCACAGCACATATTACTGAAGTTACTTTTAAAACTAAGCTCTTCAAATGCAAGGTACAACAGTGAGCACCTAGACAGGTTACAGGAGTAACAGAAACAAATAGCTTAGGGAAAAGGCACTGATTCCTTAGAGTTTGTTACTGCAGCTTTCCTTCTACATACAAAATAAACTTAAGTATTGGTGCAAGATGAAGTGACAGTGAGAGGAAAGGAGGAGGCTGTAGGAGCCAAGGCTTAGAAGAGACACCAGCAAGTTCCCATATAGAAATGAATAGATAAATACACAGATTTTAAAAGCTGACACTATTGTAAATATTCTTTAATGTATTCAACAGCCAGGAAATTCAAGGATGAGGTGTCTAGAAAGGATGAACTTTGCCACAAAGAGTATACAACTGTAGATGGATTTGGATCACTGTGTGCTGATGCAGTCACCTGTACTAAATTTTTAGCCCTCCTGCCTGGTTAACTTAAATAAAAGCTGGGGGCAGGGGGAAAGAAGAGAACTGACCCTGGCAACAGCAGGAGGGACTGTTTAGCTAGATAAAGTTGCCAATATTGGAGGTCTGCTCTTACAGCGTACTAGTGAGAACTGACACACAGCAGCAGACTGTGTATTAACTCCCTGAAAAGCCTTAAAGATCTGTCTTGACAGGAAGTGGGTTGGCAGGGAGGAGGTTTGTGAAGTAGCAGAGCCTGCTTTCTAAGCAACCTTTCTCTTCAGAAGTCCTGCAGCAGCTGGCTTTAGCTATGCCTCTGGAAGCTGATTCATAGGAACGAGTGCCTCAGTTAAGAAAAGGCAGCACACTTTGGATTTAACAAGCTCAAGCCCTGTTTCTTTGCTTTCGGTAAAAAAAGCCAATGTATTACAGTGATGGCTATCTGCAATTGCTAATAACTGCACAATTCCAGACATGCAGTCGTGCCACCCAAGGCTAGGCCCGCATCAGATCTCACAAGCTAAGCAGGTCAAGCCTGCTGCGTGACTGCATCATGTGTCTTTATAGAGTCAGTGTGTTGCAGAACAGTGTTGAAACACTTCTGCCTCACCAGCCACCAAGTGGGAGCTCTGCAATGTTGCTGGAAGTCCTGTAATATACTGATGATGCATCTGGTAAAAGGAGGCAGGTGTGCTCCTGTATTAAATGATAGTAAGATACTTCAGACAATAAGGGATAATCCATGTCCTTGAGACTACAGTGCTGTATTCTCCCCACAGAAGCTTCCCTCTTTCCTTTTAGTGGAGTACATTAATTTTTCAAACAGAATTGCTGCATACATGTAAACAACATCCTTCAGAAATCCTTGTGTCAGTCATAACTAATTCACAAGTCAAATAGAGGCTTCACATAAGGCGTAACTAAACCAAAAAATAAACCTGATTTAGTAGGCCTTTAAGAGCTCACATCTTCTGCAAGTAGCGTTACGCTATTACATTGCACAAGGATTAAGTTATACCTTTAGAGTTAGTCATGCCTTCCATCCACTGTAAATAAAGTACTTATTTAATAGGACAGAAGTACTGCATTATAGATTTCTTTTCATGCTCTCCAGTGATGCAACACCTACCTTTTTATACTGAGGAGAAGGGGGACCACAGACATAGTCCTTCATCTGGTAGCTTCGACAGGTGAGTACCTTTCCTGCTTGAGTGTGGACATTAACTTCTATTGGGACGTAAATGCCACCTTCAACTCCCTCTTGCCTGTAAAGGACATGTATTCCTTTCATGCCAAATAACTGATGTATCTTTCAATCAAACTGCAATTAAACATATGCATTTATTCTAACAGAATTCGAGGTAGGACACTGGTCTGCAGTGTTAATAGACTTAAGGAAAAACAAAGCAAAACATATTCCAGTATTTTTTGTACAAACTGGTTTCGTATCCAAAAATAAGCTTCTAGAGAAGCAGCAGCATTCACTTCTATCATTTCAGCTCTGTAAGAAATATGACTAGTGGTTAACTTAGGGAGAGAATACTCCTTGTCAATTAATTACTGTGCTAGTCTGGTAATCTACAAGAGAAACACAACCAAGAGTATCAGAATTAATGAGCCAGGCACGTATCATTCACTGCCTTCCGCTCACATAATGAAACTATTGCAAAGTTTTATCTTGCCCATTGTGTTACATTTGAATAAGGGGAAACAACTCTTGCAATGCACATTCCAACGAATAATCCAAGACACCCTTTAATGTTCGCAAGACTTGGACAGCAACAATGAGCTAGATTAGGGCAAAACCCATTTTATTATTTTTTTATTAGCAAAACCATGCTGTCTTAGGAAAACAAAACCAAACTCAAAAACAAGGCTACTTGTTGTCTTTAACCATTAGTATTTAGCCCCCAACAATAGTCTTGAGGAAGTACTAAGAAGTGAGATGCTTAAGCAATGCAAGACAGACTTTATAGCACAATTAACTTTAGATATGAGTGATAACATGGGTTTTCAAATAGTATGTTGATGAGCAGCATTGGCAACTTATTTTTCTTTCAAAGACTTAATATTATTTCAAGTTATTTAACATATATAACATGGGCCATGTTATGTGAGTAACTAGGTTGTGCAAGTAGAGACTGGAAGCTAACTGCAGATTCAAGGCCAGCTGAGTGCAAAATAAGTCACGTGGGTGTGTGAGAGCAAGAAAAGCGTTACAGTTAAGTAACGTCCACTGCTAAGATATATGAGGAAAAGTCATGATTTAGTCGGTATCTTATAGATTTGTGAAGTACAGAGGAAAAAAAAAATCTGACCATGAGACAGCACTAAAATGCATTTGAAGACCAAAAGTTCAGCCATCTAAGGAAAAGATTCCCCTCCCATATTTGTTTTCTCTATATTACATTTTTACTAGTATTTCAACTAACGGCACACAGCATCAATTACACATTCCCTCCTCTGCTTCTGGATAACAAAGCACAGACTTCTTTCTTCAGACTGGGGAGGAAAAACATGTGGGTGGGGAAATAGTGAAAATTTTTTTTCTTGATACATGGAAATTTCAGGAAATAACTTGGTTGAGAACTTACAAATATACCTGCTTGCGCACAGCCAAAGAATCCCAAGACCTTCAGCAGGAACACATGCAAGCTCTTTCAAATTGGTTAAGAACAATCCTTAGAAGAACACTATCAACTATCGTTATTAAAGCCAAGAACACATCCTGTTTCCTTCCACGTCCAGTCCACCTTCGCAGCATCAACGAGGCAGCTGGGGAAAAAGCAATCTTTAATGCAGTGTCTGTCCTGCAGTTTTGGGTGATGGTATAGCACTCAAATCTCTAGCATCTTAGCCAGCATAAAGGTTTATCCTGTCAAACAAATGCCAGAGATCTGCAGTTCTACAGTATGTAAAGAACATTTGTAGAAGTTAAAATACAAAATGCTGTCCCCATAGGAGGAACTCAGTGTTACTATCAAAGCAGATGCAGCCAGACAGCATCTTTATAATTCTGAAGTTTATGCTTTAGGAAAGCATGATAAATCAGGAGATTTCAGTAAAGATGAACAGAAAAGGGATCAGGAATTAAGTGCTAGTGCAAGCAACAGAGGGGGAACTCAGGAGATCTTAAAGCAGGGACCTGTGAAGCTCTCCCCAACCAAAAGTGTACCAGCTAGATGCCCTCCTGCTTGGGACTAACACTCCCAAGCAGGACTTAAGAGTGCTGAGAGTGCTCATTTCCACAATGTGCTAACAGAACACAGTTTCTGTTCTATTTCAGGTTCACTGCAGGCAATGAAAAGCAAGTTGGAACTTCAGGTTTCATGGCCAAGGTTATAAGCACATGTCTACACAGCACAGTGCAACCATAATCAAAATCCCACCAGAGGCAGGAGAACTGTATTAATGTAGCGCTTTCAATGGGTTTAATATGCCCTGCTTCCTTAGCCTCACTAGCCCTGATTTCTACTGGAATTAATTGACGGTGATGAACTGCTCTGAACAAACGATCCTTGTGTACCAGAATCACTATGCTGTGCAGGCACATCCTGAAAGCTGCAATAAACACATGACACCAGCCAAAGTTTTGGAGATTAAGTTTTAAGTCCTGCCTTAGACCCTGCAAGAAGTTATGCTACTCTGATTTGTTTACCCAGGTGGTCCTCCAGACTTCAGTCTGGGAATGGCTTGCTCAGGTTGCCTTAAACTTGTCTGAATTATTAGGCAGAGGCAGAACATTTTCCGCCATGCATTGTAATGGTGCACACAGCCTCTCCCATTCAAAGGGGAAAAAACCCATCCGAGCTCCAACTTGACTCTACCTCAAGTTTACAAAAGTCTGAATCCTTAGAAAAGAAGACAAGCAAAATAACCTCCTCAAAAGCTCCCTTTGCCTGTATTAAGATTTCCTACTTTTCTGCAAGTCTTGTCCTCATCCCTTCCTTTTCCACTACAGCTGGAGTCTACTGATGTATAAAGACAGAAATTGATGTCAGTCTCAAAGGAAACTCTCTGTAAAGCAATGGGAAAAGTGTCACAGGACAAATACAGAGTTCGAAAGTAATTTCAGGGACAGGACATTGTGAGGACAGGGATTTAAAAAAAAAAAAAAAAAAAGGAGCCTGACCAATATATCAGCTCCAAGTCAAGGTCCACACTTTATTAAAATACGCCTAAGTAGCTTTAGCTTGAAAACAAAGCCATTTTAATCACAAATATGTTAGAAGTCAATACATGCACTGTGAAGGGAAATTCACATATTAAAATCCAAAGCATATTCTTGATTCCAACACCAAAGCTTCCACATAGCTCTTTACCAAAAATTAACTACTACTTTTCAATTGCTCTCTAAAATAGTAGAAGACAGGAAAAGTTAAGTCACCTACTTATCCAGTGAACTTAAATTGCTAGCGGTCATTTTCCACACTATTCCCCATACTTCGTCTCCAGGGCTCTGAACAATGGTAGCTGTACCTCCATGCCAGACAGAACTTGTCCTGCCTTGATGATGGCCAAACTCGAGCTTAAAATCCTGCAAACAAAACCAATGCAGACAATCAATTTCCATTTACGATACGGGCCGTTGGCTATTCTTGACATGAAAGGGGCAGCTAAAGGAGAGTCAGTTGGAGCCACAGAAGGAAGAACGGACAGGCGGGATCCAGCTCTCATCTCACGAGGGGCTGAAGTCAGCCTTTTCCACCTCCCCATGAGAAACAGCAGCCTTGGGACAAAGGGAAAAGAGGTCTGTCACAGAGCACTACTGATAAAATCTTGGTCTGTGGAGACATGGATCAACATCCAAACCTCACAGTAGTCTGGCCTAAAGAGCTAATAGTTTCTAGTGGTGAGAAGAAAGCGGAGGTAGCCCTTTTTCAAGAGTAGCACACATACCCAATTCTGCCGTAAACACAGCAGTGCTGAGGAAATGTCAGCTTGACTTTTGTCCAAGTTGGCAGTGACAGGATTGCTGATGTGCTTCCCATTAGACAATTTGAAGGACCCTTGGCTGAGGTGTACCATAAAGGAGGGAACTGACTACTGCCGCCTTCTTGTTCCTCATGCAGCATGCCTACCTGGTGCCCGTTCTTTTTGCAGCTTTTGGTGCTGTTATAAGACTTAAATGCTACCGTACAGGGTCCAGGAAAATAGTAAGGGTAAAGATGCCTACAAGATGGTGAGCTCTGGGTCTCGTCCTCATGCATGAACACAACTGCCTGATTATAAAATACCATCCTGTATATTTTCTAGGGTTTTGTGCTATCTCACTACTCAACTGGAGCATTCCTGGGTATTTTTAAGCCAAGGTATACGGCTCCTTGAGTGAGCTTAGTCAGATTTTTGCAAGTTGAAACATTCTTTTAGAAATTGAGAATCTCTTTTTCTTACAAGTAATATCAAATATTACTATATAGGCAAAAAGAGAATAACATTTTCTTGCATTTTTCTAGCGTAATTTCCCATCTGACTCCCTCCACTCAGTTTCCTCTCCTACTTGTTAACCAATTGGTGGATCTTTCCCTAGCAGTAGAGAAGGGAAAGAAAAAAACAAAACAACTTTAAGGAAGACTACCTTCTTAACCACAACAAAATTAAAACCCAAACCTATACAACCCCACAGCTTTGCTTATTTCTCATTATAACCCTGCTTAAGCTACAAGATAATTCGGATTTGAAATATATGCATGTGCATACTAATATTCACTTTCACATTACCTCCTTGTAATATGTCCTAACAGATATGGGGAAAAGGTTGCAAAAGTTGAGCTGTTGGAAACGTACACACAGAGAAACAGCACTGATCAAAACACTAATCTATTTTTTTGTGTGTGTGTTTCAAGTGATAACCAGGAGCCTGGCAAAGCCATAGTGTTTACTCCATCAGCAGAGTCATCTTCCTTCCCCATAAGATGTCCCCCATTAAACTAATTCCACTAGAAAAAAGTTTCCTTAGACCCATTAGTCATCAATCATTTGACAAGCTGCTACAAAACAGCTTTGCAATGTTTGGGTCACTGGATTACTATGTGAGGAGGCCTCTGGACTAGACACTGTAGACAGTCGAGCCTGAGTAATCTGCACACAAGTAAATAGTACAGTCAAGTCGCAGACTGAAGTTACAGATTTCAACAAGTGCTTGCAGGGCAGCCTCAAGGAAATACTCCCATATAGCCAAGTACACTCACAGTGACCTAGTTTAAAACACAACAACAACAAAAAAAGGACCAATTTTTATTTTATTCTTCCACTTATATTTTCTTGGACCTGCCCTGAATACCTGCAAGGAGGTGTATGAAACAGTCAGATACCACCTGAGAATGGCAACAGAGACTGTACAGAAATAAGGTGGTTGGCTCCAGTTCTGGAAACGGGAAACCCTGTTAGGCCACACGGGCAACTGCAGCAGGCACTGCAGGGAAGAGGGAACAAACAGACACGTTCTTGGGTCACAAGCTTGGTCTTTGGCCCTTCTTCTAAGTACCAGTGTGACACCCTTTCTATGCTTGCTACACATCCCATTCCTTACAGCTCTTGATTGAAGATCAGCAAAGCTTTAAAAAGTAAAACCAGAGGGAAGTGAATTTAATATTCTAGTTTAGTATCCAAACTACTCTGTTTACAGGTTATTTTTCTTTTTTTTTTTTTTTAAGGTAATGCAGTACTACCATAAAGCAATTAACAGAAATCAGCTCCAACCTTCACGTGCTTCCTCATTCCCAAGTATCAGTGATTTTCCAGCTTGAAGCAAGGGAGCAAAGCCACCCCGTGCTAGCAGTGCGCACAGCAATTGCTCAAAGGCCAGCTAGAAAAGCCAGCGCCTGGCTGCCAGCTCTCAAACAGCTAACTCGCAGCGTGGCAAGAGAAACTTACTGCGTAACCTGAAAAGTCTACCTGAAACCCAAAAGGGGAGCTGAAGCGTGGGTCCTTCTTTTAGCCAAAGGTAAGCGCACAACACTACTGCTTTCCTCCTCACCTCCAAGGTCTGATCCTGCAAGGTGCTGGGCTCTTGGCACGTTCAGCTCCTCAGCGGTATCTGTAAGCCCCTCACACTTTACAGGAGCAAGCCTCAGTTGCCAGGTTGATAGTCCCAAGAGACACCAACTATTAAACTATAGAGAGTTTATTAATTACAAGTTTTTGGAACTACTTCATACATTCTAATGTAGAACATTTCACGCCAGTTACCCCAAGAGAACCTTCAAGTCCATCTTAAGTGGTATCAATCAATGCTCTGCTCCTCCAAGGATCCTTCCAGTTGTACAGATCTGTACATCAACAGCTTAATGACCATGAGCTCATATTTCCAAGTCTACATTAAAGCCAAGTTGCTATACTAACATTGGATAACCCCAGGCCAGAGCAGAACCCCCAGGCTTTGGAAGGCATCAACTGCAGTTGTGCAGTACTGGGTGAAAGCCTGCATCCCACCTGATGCACTGGGAGGGCTCCCCACTTGTAACCAGCACGGCAGAGGGGAAGGAGACATTTTGATTTTCTTAATGAAGCATTATCCTTTTAAAACTGCCACAAACTTGTCCCGTAAACCCAGCTGAGCACCTGCTACTTACATTTCCAGGTTCGTAACTCTACACGTGGGGCCTTGGCAGGCAGCCTTATGTACTAAGTCCAGCAAAACAGAACCCACAGACGTGATGCCAACGCAAACGCTTCTGTGGCTGAGGGCACCCCAGACAGTAGGCCCCGAGCGCCAGCAGCCCAAAGCGTCACAGCGCACTCCGCGACGTTAAGGGTGACGGGATCCGCCCCCCCTCCCCCCCGCCACGCCTGAACCGTGCTACCGCTGCCCCCNGCTCAGCAGCAGCCGCTCCCGCAGCAGATTGCTGCCGTACGCGTAGTACAAGAAGCAGCCGCCGCTGCCCTCCCACTCCGCCCCACTGCCCGGCTCCATCAGCCCGCTCCCGGCCCGGGATAGCGCCGCCGCTTTAACGCCCCCCCCGCCGCCAGCGGCTGCCTGGGCGGGACCGCGG
>VXBL01007874.1:385557-413829 GCA_013400195.1 Aramus guarauna
GCCTGGGCGGGACCGTGGCTCGGAGCCGCCCGCCATTGGCGGTTCGCCTGCGCGCCACGCCCCTCGTCGCTACTTCCGCCGACGCGTGGGAGCTATGTGCTAGCGGCGGTGTGACGTAGTAGTAGTGGGGAGTGTCTTTGGTGTACGTCACGCGGGCTCCTTGTGAGGGAATGACGTAAGCAAGGTGCATTCCTCTCGTCACCTCGCCGGGAGCAGGGAACCGCATGACGCGCAGCGCGTGTGTTCAAGGCCGCGTTTGCCATGGCAGGAAGCGGGAGCCGTGCACCTTCCAGTGCATCAGCCGCTTCCTTTGGGGCGTCTTCTGTGAGGAGGAACACGCGGTCAGTGAGCAGAGCCTGCAGCCCCGTGTATCGAAGTGGGGAGGGCTAGAGTCCCCCTGATAAATTCAAGTCAATGTGTTTCGCTTGTGAGCATCCTGGCCACCTCCAAGAGAAATGCAAACAGCGACAAATTGTAAATGTATTCTGTGAGAAGTAAAATCGTGCAACTTTGACCAGCTGGGAGTGTTCACAGCAGAGTAAGCTGGGAATATACGAGAGTAAAAGGCAAGAAGGTGCTGGTGTGCGGGCAGGCAGGACCGCAGGCAGACACAGAGGCAGTTCCTCTCCTTCCCTGATAAAAGCAATGCTTGAATGAGGTGGCAGGAAGCCCTATCACTAGCTACCCCTAAGCATAAGCTGGTGAAGCAATATATTCATACATATATGTATAATACAGCCAAACAGCCATGGAAGGCTGTAATTAATAATAGCATGGCAATTAATGTGAGGCGGCATTCATTAATGCTGTTACAGTAGCTCTTGGCCCACATCGGCTTCCTGAGCGGAGGCAGCTCATGCAGGACTCAGCACAGGATCCCTTGCAGCACAGCGGCCGGTCTCTGTGCACGTCTTCGCCTGTGCAATACAGAGGGGAAAGCACTGGGTGGGAGAGTTGAAGCAGCTCCTTCTTTAATGACATGTGCAGTGCTCCATTTGAATCCTGGCTTTAGTTTTCCCAACACAAGTGTAGGTAAACTCAGATTCATCACAAAACACATGAAGTGATAAATGCGGTTCTGATCCTTCACAACTAACAGCTTCCTATTTTTAGAGGTTTTTTTTTTTCTTATGTACAAATAAATATTTCAGGGCAAGAGGAGACTATTGTGTTCACTTGCTACGTGGGTCCTAGCAAGGCTTCTTCACTCCTCATTACGACTAGTAGCTGAACAACTGCCTGAAAATCTCCTTCTGATATATAGTTTTAGTCCCCTTTCCCTAAGGAAATGTGAAAGCAAGAGGTGTCAAAGATAACTAAGTTCCTGCTGCTTTCAAGAAAACAGGCAGAGATGGCTGTGAGAGGGTAGGGATCCCAAGGGAGAGGCTTCTGGAGGGCCCCCTAAAGCCCCAGGGACCAGGCTTGCCGGAGGGCAGGTTTTCCAGGCGTGGATGCGTGCTGTTTGGCTTTGGTGTGAGCTGTTCCTTGTGAGCTGAGGTGGACATTTCTTTCTAAGCAGAAAAATCTTGCATAGGAATTGAAATGAAGCATGTAGCAATTGTTACTTTTTAATCTCAAAATTATCTTCTTCTAACAGTTTTTAAATTATTGAAACTTTGGACATTCTGCACAATTTCTCAAAACTCAGCATTTCAACAACAATTTCGATGTTTTTTCATTCAAAAAGCATGTATATATTGAACAAGAAGAAACAGTTTTCTCCTAAAACCTGTGTTCCTTTTCATGCTATTCAAATTGAGACTTCAGCATTGCAAAGTCAGATAATTGAAAAATGAGGAGATTGAGTCTGTGATCTCATGGCTGGGTTTGTGCACGTGACTGCAAAAGCAGTCAGCAAAATTACAATCAAATTTATGGAAGGAAAGTCAGTTTGCAATTCTAAATATTTAATCACTCAAAAAGGCATTTTTTAATTAAAATCTGTTGAGGTTTCCATTTTTTTGTAGTCTGTGATGAGTACCAAGCCTGTTCGATGACCAAGGAGCAGTAGCCAGGATTTCCAGGAGCATCGTTTTGGTGTGCGTGGTATAAGTTGACCTTGCCTGTTCTAGATGTAGCATGACGCTAATTCAAATGCCCTTGAGGTAAACCCTAGATTTATGGTGTTTAGCTTAATTTTTAATTGAACTAAGTCAATCGATTTGCACTTCTGAAGCCCATTTCTTTCCCAGCACATCTGGCGGCAATTTAGAAACAGCACATTGAGCCTCTCAACTATTCATGAGGGTGATAGTTGTGAGAGTTGGACTGGAAGGGCTGACACTGCTGGTGTGGGTCAGTGTCACAGTAAGCTTTGGCTTTAAACTACCTGGAAAATATAAACCTCTACTCCCTTCAGCTTTTATTAAGCTTTCTTTATTAAAGCCTTTATTAAAACTATAATTGATAGAGCACCCAAATGTGCACTGCTCTGAGCCAGTAGGCAGTGAGATGGCCAATGTCCACTGCAGAGCACTGATCAGCTCACAGAATGAGGCCTCCTGAGTCTGCAGAGTATGCAAAGCATACTTTAAAGAGGGAATGTTAACTCTGAATCCTACTGTCAGAAAAACTAGGTTTTCATTGCTAATCCAAAGACACAAAAGCCAGTGTTCATGCTTATTAGCATGCTTATTAGCTTATTAGCAATCATCAGCCTCTAAATTGCCTGCATCTTCTCACCATAGCACCGTGAGGTGGCACAGCTTAGATTGCTCTTTGTTTTCATGTTCTCAGGCCTGAGATGGCAGAAAAATATTTCTGCCATGAGCCAGAAAAAGGGACAGAAAGCTGTGGGGAGGCCTGCTGAGGCGCGCTGCAGGTATGACCCTTGGAGAAGCCCCAGCCTGGGTCTCCCTGGTGCCAGCAGCAGCAGTGTGGCCAGTCTGATGGTGAGACAGCATGGGAGGAAAGTGACTCTGCCCTGGAGGGAAAGCTTTGGAAGCCTTTCCGCTGATGTACATCCAAATCATAGCCAAATGGCAGCATGTGCATAGGGAAATACTTGGGCACTGTGGACAGACCTTGCTTTGAAACCAAGTTTCCAGTTGAAAAAAAGAGGGCAGAGGGTGGGAGGACCTTTCTTGTAGCAATTGGAGTAGAAACCTGCAGGGCTTTGGTGGCACTACTAAATTTCACACTTCTGCTGGTTCACAACCTTTTCGGGTGACAATTAACTCCCCTGGACAGGAGGGTGTTAAATGAAACCCTGGGGTTTTTTGAAGTTAAATCAGTTCTGGAGTTGCAGGCTATCTCCGGAGCAGCTGACATGAGACCTGTGTTAACTTGTTTGAAGCCCCAAACAATTTGGAGGCATTGTTTCCCCTTGGATGTAACTACAAAACCTGCGCAGAGTAAGCAGTCAGGAGTACGCCTCCTGTTTGGGAGCTTCCCAAACATGGGGGAAAGCTCTGGATATCCACAGCTATTTGTGCATTGTCAGTGGAGAAGATCAACTGGGTTATTTATGCAAAGAGAGCAGGAATTTGTTTCCATCAGGTTTTTATCCGTGGGTGCAATATATTCCTGAGCATATCCTATTTAGGTTCTTTTGGGGGGAGGGAGGAAGGGAATTAGGAGAAAATAAGATGTAGTAGGATAAGTTAAACCTGCTGAAATGTCTGCCAGTCACTCAGTGTGCCTCCCTATCACTCCCTCTCTGCCCCATGGTTGTCACAGCATGAGCTTTAATTAATATTGAAGGAAAAAAAGAGAACCTGGAGGAATAATAAGGGCAACTGATGCAAATGAACCGCGTGTGCAGTCCTCCCCACAGCTTTTCTCTCCTCCCTGAGGAGCTCTTGTAGGATGTGCTCTGCAATTAGTATTTCATCGAAATTATACCTTTTTTGCTGCAAGATGGTTACAGTGAGTGGTTGCTTCTTAATACAGTGTGCAAGGTCTGGGGGTCTGCAGAGATTTCATGTTCATGCAAATGAATGCAAATGATTTAACAATGTCTTGTGGCGTTGCTGTGCTTGTTCCTTCCCTACAAAACAGGGACCATGATGTCCTGCAGGAACCCGGCCTCCTTCCCTGCCCTGCCTGACAGAATAGCCACTGACCCACAGGGCTCATAACCCTGCTGACCAGGAGGAATATGCATTGTTCATTTGCAATTGTTTTTACATGTTTCCACAAATAGTATGTGCAATCATTGAGGAGAGATGAATGATTAAAGTGGCTGTGTCTGCGCAAGTAAACACATCCTCTTTTTCTGGCTCTGTCTAGTGCCAAAGTGAGTTTTGGGTCCTTCCTGAGGCAGCCCCAAGCTCTCCCTAGCTCCTGTGCACTCAGTGTGGTCCTGAGATGTCACTGCATGGTCTGTGCTGTTCGGGGTGGAGAAGTGACAAAGAGAAGGGACAGCCATGTGGATCCCCCCTCCTGATCAGACATTGGCAGGAGGAGGGTGTCTTGCTTTTACTCTTACCTCCTGGAGCCCAGGCCTGTACAGACAGACTGCGACAAGCTTCTTGCTGCTTGAACTCCTTCTAACTCTTGGAGGGACAAAACATATGGGATCTCTTAAAAAAAAAAATGCTAAAAATTTGATGTGCGTGAAATCTATACAGGTGACAATTGGGAGAGAGCTTTTGCCACCAGATCCCGGTGCCTGCAGTCCTGACCTGCAGCTGGCTTTAGTCACTTTGGCTTGTGAGGGCATCTGCTCTGCTCACAGACCCACTGGTACTTGCAGGTGTGACTTTAGCAATTGGTTTGAAAATCTTGCTAAATATTACATCAGTTTTCAAAGGAAGAATGCTGGCTTGTACTGTACAGGCTGTACCTGGGGCCCAGTTTTTTATCTTGTATATGAGTGTCCAGTGGGAACAGCTTAATGTTGAATTTCTGCTCATCTTTGGGTAGGTAAATTAAAAATCTGGCTTCTTTCCTATGATGTAGTGTTTTACTTCTCTCACCGTAAAGCTCTTCTGAATGATAACAATTCTCTAGTGATACAAAATGAACAGTTATAGGAGATTTTGTCAAAATAGTTGCCCTTGTTACTGAAATCTCTTAGTTTTCTGTGTCAAGAGGATTTTGTCAGTGTGACATTTCTGTGGCCTGTTGTCTCAGGGTGTTTTAGCATCTCCCACCGCAGAAGCAATTGCTCCTTTCAGAGGACCAGTTCACATTGCCACCTGCCTCTGGTGGGGCCTTGTGTCACCCACTCCCCAGAATGTTATGACTATCAAATGTAGACTGGCAGAAGAAAGGGCTGTATCACACTGTCTTTAGGCAGCCCTGCTACTTAGAGTCCATTTTACAATTTATTTCTGATTTTTTGTTGTATTTACTATTTATTATTATTTACAATTTCATGTTAATTTTCTTTCTTCCCATCCTTTTACCTTCTGTACGCTAGGAGCACTCTTGTTTTCCTCTTCCGTTCATTCTCTTTCAGCACAAGAAAACTATTGAATAAATTCAATTCCAGATTATATTTTCCAGTCTTGTATTAACCCTGTGGCTTTACATTTCAACCCTGCAGTATATTTCTCAAGAAATGGGACGGTACTTCTTCTTTTGCACTGCCATGTCGGTAACCATTTCTGTGCTGCTAACCTTCAACCCGCAGAAGACATTGCATAGTTACAGCTACCGTGCAGGAACGTGCCTCGTGGCCACGTGCTGTCCCAGAAGCAGCACTGTTGCCCTTCTTGAGCTCTCAGGACAGCTTTGGCCTGGGAGGTGTTGGGATGGAGAAAGGCAGTAGTGTTTCCCTATTTGCATGTGCAATGCTAGCGCTGTGGCAGAAGCAAGTGACATGGATGCCAAAACAGGCCCTGGTTCTACCACTCCTACCTAGTTCTGCAGAGATCTTGCAAAACATGGCACAAGTCCCCACTGAGTGATTCTGGGCAAACATGTTTTAGCAATTACTGGTAAATTTAATTCAGTCCTTCCACTAGGCTGGTGGCCTGTGTGGATGTTTTTGTTGTGGAATAAGTGACACTTTTTTTTTCACTTGTTTTAAACTCATTTCAGCATGACATAAGCTAAACCAGAAAAATCCCCATGTGTCAGAAAAAGAGGTCAACCCTCAGCATTGCATTGGTGTGACAGCAGCAGTTTTGAGTTCACTTACACAGTGATCTCTGTAAGCAGATCTTTGAACCAATGACAAGATCTGCTCCAGCTCAGCTGCACGGTACTCGATTGTGGTTAGGGGGTTGGCAGCGTTTTCCCCGCTCTGGCCATATGATGCAAAACCAGGAGGGGAAGAAAGCAGGCTGAGGGCAAGCTTTGTATCCCCAGAGAAGATGAGGCAAGAATATTAATGCTCCTTTGCCATCTAGGGGCACATCTCAAGGAGAAACAAGAAAGAGTAAATCTTTTGTCCTGCAAAGCTGTTTTCCTTCCCATCTGGTTTTTCTATGTTGTTGGTTTTGAATGACTGTATTTTTAGCACTTGTTCCCAGTGATGGAGCGCTCTGCATCCCACCTCTCTCCCCTCATTTACCTTGTTCTTCCACAGCCTCTGCTATTGTACCAGGGATGCAACGCTTGGAGCAGGGAAAGAAAAAAAAACTTGCTGGAGGGAAGGGTGCTAGTACTTCTTTGCTTTCTTCACCAGATGAACCTTCCAGGATACATCAGAGAAGCATATGTACTATAACATTTCTGTTACCTCAAGGGTCTCTTAGGTAAAAAAGCCAGAGAAGCCATCCTCAGGCTGTACCTGCCGATCCCACTCTTCATTAAAATTGATTTTGGTACTCAAGTAAAGTCACCCTTTGTTTGGTTTCTGCCTGTGTTGGTACATGGTGGTGCATGTACCCTCTCTGACTGCAGTTATGGTGCCCAGGAGGGTAAGCCTGGTACATAGAAAAGCCAACCCCGGTAGCTTTTGCTCTGTGGCAATTGCTGCAAAAACGCTTTATCTTTGCTCTCATCATTTTGTTGCAGAACAATAGCTATGGAGAGCTGGATTTTGTTTCATGCAGCCCCAGACTCTGTAGCTGGTTTTCCTATGGGAGCACAGCTCATGCTATCACATCATGTGCCTACGCCACTGTGTGCACGTTCTTCACTGCCCTCCTAGTGACTGCTAAAGACATTAGGTAACTCCTATGAAACCTGCAGAGAGGTACTGACCTCTGAGACCGTATGTTCCCATCAATTTTAGAAAAGAGAGAAGTTGGGCAGAAAAAAAAGTCCCAAACAGGGAAAGGCAACAGTCTGAGTACAGCTGCTTTCAGGCAGCAAAGTCCCCACCCAGGAGAGAGACAGTGGCCCAGGTGCAGAAAAACTTCCAGTCGGAGTTTATGTTTGTCAGAAGTAAGGAGACAGACAACCCCTCAGTCTCTGATCTCTAATGAAGCACTCACGCTCCAGCTGTACAAAAATCACTCAGCAGCAAGATCTGAATCCAATGAAAGCAGGCTGTCTCAGGTTCAGTTCTTTGTGTGGGCTTGTTTTTCTGTTAATCTCGCAGACAGAGCCCGTCTGCACCAAAAATTCAGCTTGCCAGACAAGTCAGTGATGTGAGGAGCACCCCTAGCAGAAGTTCTGCCTCAGAGCACATCTATTATTCACAGGGTTTGCAGAGTGCAGGGAGTTACAGAAGTCGTGTCCTGCCGAAGCACTGAATGTCTCAGAGACAGACGGAAGGAGAATAACATTTTCTTCCAAGGCACATGTGGTGCTAAGCATCTCTAGGGACGCACATTTGGTAGCTGATTTGAAACAGGCTTATTTTATCTCTGCCTGCATAGGAAGCCCTGAATTTATGGGGTTTTTTTTAAGCAGCCAGGAAAAAAAAATGCTACATGTTTTCAGCAAGCTAGGACAGGTCCTCATTCCTTCCTTCCCACTTGCGGGAACATAATGATGTGGGTAGGGATGCTCGTGCATCAGGCACGCTGCAACAACAGATTGTAAATTGGTGCTACTGGCGTGACGAGGGGCGTCAAAAAATAGTGAGTTACAGGAATAATTGCAGTCAGCAGTTGTGGCTGATCTAGTTAATCAGGACTGCTTTGTACAAAGTGCTTCCCCGTCACTTCCACTGTACTGAGCGTTCAAAGAAAAATAGTAATAAAAAATCAGTTTGCGGCTAGTAGGAGGGGGATGTGACCACCAGGTGCCACTCTCGCTCCACGGGGAACAGAGGGTGGCTGTAAGGACGGGCACAGGCTGCCGGAAAAGCTGCGAGAGGCAGCCGTCACTCATCTTGTCCATCTCTGGATTTTCCTACAGGCTGGATAGCTGGGACAGCCGCCTCTGCCCACCCTCCAGCAAGGGGAACGCTGGAAGACCTCCGACACTGGAAAACCATGGGTACTGCTCACCCTGGTCTAAGTTTCAGTTTGCCGGCAGTGTTTTTTGCACAGGGAGGGAGGGGTGTAGATGGAAAACTGCTGCCTGGGAAAGCCGTCGCCTCTTTCACCATCTCATCATTCAGCCATACATGGGAAAAGTTGGTTCTTCCTCCAGCCCACATCCCCTCCGGGAGGGATGAACACCCTGCGTTCACTGTTGTTTAGCACTGAAGAGAGATTTTGTAGTTGCTTTAAGCATCTTAGTTACCCCTTCAGTTTTTGCCATGGAATTCAAGCCTAAGATTTCCAGAACATAGCCTCCCTGGTTTTGCTCATCTTCTGGGCACAGTTTTCCATGTCCTAGGGAACAGGGTCCTGGCATTTCCTGGTCCTCACGTTCACTCGTGGATGAAATCAATCCCTCCTGGAGCCACAGCCACCGCCAGACTCTCTGGGGCCCCAAGTACACTTTGGTTTTCATGGAGAGAAGCAGGCTTTCCTACTTTATTTCACATCAATAAGCACAATTTTTCCTTTGGTTCTGCTTGCCTTGCTCTCCCTCTCTGCAACCCTCCATTCTGTCCTGCCCTTAAATGACTCATCAGACTTGGTTTTTGATGTAGCCTGTAACATCCCACCTGAATTCTCTAATCAGATCTCTTTCCATTTGAGTTCCCCATGGACTAAACAAGCCTGACATTGCCAGCCTCTGCTTCAGTTGAAGGCTCTTCTTGTCTGCTGGTTTATCCTTTATGCTGTTTACCTTTTCTTTTCCTAGATCATGAATAAAGATGTTAAATACAAGGTCACTGGGGGCTGCTGATTTCCAAACCCTGGAGCTAGTGATATTTCAAGACCAATTCCATTATGTGATTATGTTTCACTTACTGGGTTTTCTGAGGGAAATGATTTGTCACAGAACAGCAGGCTCCAGCTTCCTGCAACCCTCTTAAATCAATCCCATCATATCGCAGAAGCTTTATTTTAATATCTTCCATTGTAATTGTTTAATTGTTTTCTTGAAGAGGCCTTTCTGGTGTATTTAGTAGCAATCAGCTTTTTCAACAGATTAACATTTTAAAACACAAGAGCTAAAAAGCCAACAACCAACAACAAAGAAACCCCCAAACGAATCCAGATTTCCTGGAAAAATGATGAACTGAAAAATCTGTTGAAAAATTTCAGCCTCACATTGATGCTGGCCAGTTCTTTGGGGTTCTTCAAGTGGTGAGTGAGGTACCACATGTAGGGCTGATAGGGATTTACAAGGTTTGACAGGGTGGAGAGTGGTGAATGCAACACCCTTATTTGAATGTAGGGTGGTTAACCCTGTGGAGACTTTTGCAAGCGTATTTTCATGTTTCTGTTCTGATGTGCTCCCTGGAGGAAAGTGGATCAGCTGATCTGCAGAACCAAATTTAATCTGCTGTCTTATGTTTTACACGCATGTCCCACAGAACCTATGTTTCTGTTAGGACCAGGTGATGTGTTCATTAAGCTCAAAGTGGTATTTCCTGGGAAAAAGCAGCATAGTCTCGAGAAGTCCATGTTGCTGGCTTGGGATCCTGCATCACATCTGATGTGAAGGATTCATGTCAGCATGGGGGAGAAGCAAATATGTTGTGCCCTTGCAAACAATGTCCAACTGCAGCTGTTTGTACAAGGATGAGAACTTGCTGCTAATTCTAAAATAGCTGTATTTTGTTGGGTTTGGAGGCAGCTGTTATCCGCACATCTATGCCAGTGATAAGGACTTTATCCTGGCTCTGGCAGGTTTTAGTTAGCTAGAACATTTCACTCCTCAGTGAATGCTTTCTTTTTTTCACAGCCAGCCTACTGGCATGTTTCAGTATAGATAACAGTAATCTATAGATTTGTCTGCACCTGCAGACGGCCCTACTTGTTCTGCAGAACAAGTTCTTCCTCCAGTGATAAACACATCAGGGAATTCAAAATGCAAAGCTATTGCTAGAAAAATCACAGTGGCTGACTAATACTTGCACCTTGTTTTCCTTTATTGATAGAAGTGTACTTGTGCAAATGAGAAACAAAAGATGGCTGATTGTTTTCTGCACCACTGGTCCAGCTTGCCTCCTTCAAAAGGCTTTTTGTCCATTTCTGAATCAGGAACCAGGTGATCTTCTATAGCATCAGCCCTGGATCCTTTAAAGGCTTCTGATCTCATCTTCCACCCCTGCTCCCTGTGCTAACAAGTTGGGTGAGCCAACCCTGGTATGTGCCACCAGTATATTGCTTTTTCACATGGCATGGTCCCTCAGTATGGGGAAAGAAAGGCAGTAATGGAAAGAACTGCTAATGGCTCAACTGTCTCAGGGCTGGGGGAAATGCAGTATGCCATCACTGGAAAGACACAGCCGGCATGTTCTTTCTAGTTCTCATGTTGTATGAAGGTAATACAGGGTTGTCAAAAGTATCTTTTTTGTCCAGGCAAAAATCCAGCTGGGATCACATCACAGGGAAAAAAACCTGTGACTGTAACTCCAGAAAGGACTAACCAGCACTGTCTGAAAATAAAATAAAATCTGATGCATTTAAATGACCAGCTGTGTATCCAAGGATGCCTTACCTGGTTGAATGCCTTTCCTAAAGCAGAGCTTTCCCTCAAACTATTCTTAATTAACTGCAGTCATTGTCCTTTGCCCTCTTGAGGGCTACAATTATTCCTAGAGCTAATTTAAATTAGCTGTCCCAACTAATTAAAGCATCTTAATTAATAGAAAAATACTGAATCTTTATCAGGCACTCCTTGGCTGGATCACAGACTAAGATACCAGAGCTGAACATGAGAGATGTTTTCTCTTATGCTTTAAATAGTTTGCTATTATGAAAATGTGGTTATAACCAAACTCTCATGAGGATGAAGTTGTTTTCCCACAGCTATAACCCAAATCTGCATTGTTGCTCCATTTCCACCTGAACTCTCACTGGAGGCAGACTGGTGTTACCTGAGGAAAGGCTGGTTTTGTGTGGGATGGCTCGCAGAGGAAGCTCATGCAGGTCTATAAGCAGGGGAGAGTGTGAAAGCAGTATTACTCACTTCCCCACAAGAGCAGCGAGAGGGTGACACACTGGAAGCGGCTGGCATCCTCCCCCTCTGCCCTCCCAGCCCTGTGGTCATCAGTTGGGTCAAAGAAGGCAAGGAGGAGGACAGGGGCAAGACACGGTCCTCCCCTGCTCAGATGCCTGCTCCAGGCACAGGGTGGAAGGCCAGCGGTGCCATCCAAACAATCCCACTTGATCCCTGCAGTTGCATGGAGCAGGCAGTTGAAGCCACAAGCTGATTTTATACCAGGACTTGCGTACTTGCCTTCTCGTGAAGACGATATTCTTGCTGTTTTCAGATTCACCAGCTGAACAGGAGAATTTTATATGGTCACTGAACTTCCTTCTCTTCAGGTTTCTTCGGGGGGTTTCTCTGTTCCTGAATGTCTGGTACTTGCTGCTTCTCTGCTGCCCAGGGACATCTGGCTCCTGACAGAAGCGGGTCTGACCAACTGCTGGGTGCAAATGTCAGAGCCCCCAGGAGCTCCCTCTAACTATCGACAGCAAAAAAAGAGAAGTATTTAATAAGCACTCACCAGTCTGATGACTACAAGGGTACAGTTTTTAGAGGGCACTCTAAAACAAGCAAAGTAATTACTATCCAGTTTAATTAGCTCAGAATTTAATCACCCTTGCAATTGAGGAAAAAGACCAGAGTCTGTCTATTTCTAATTTAAGCAGTACAAAATTTCTCAGTGCCTGTCCTGGAACACTGGACAGATGAATCTACATACCTTTTATCAAACAAGTAACCTAACCACCTTTTTACTTTGCCATTCCATCAGTGATTGTAATAATCCAGTGGATCATTTAAAACAGCTGATATTAAATAAGAGTGATTGTGAAGCTCCCTAAGTCCTAGTTTGTGTAATACTTTCTCCAGCACTCATTTTTTTCTGCTGCCACAGATAAAGAGTTCTTGACTGATTGGGACAGGAGAATCCCATTTTTGTTCCTGCAGTGTTTTCAGGAAAGTGCCCCAATCCATTCTAGTTTAGAGAGGGAGAGGGATGAGAAACATTCCCCTTGTGAACACTTTGTTGTGCAAACACCTTCCCAGATTAATAATTTTTGGTCCGTTAAATCAACAAAGCAGATAATTTCTTCCATTCTTCTTCAAGTCATTGTGAGCTTCTTTATACCTGACTCTGACCAGATCCCTCTCTTCCAGTTTGCCTTCATTTTCTTTTCCTGTATTGACTTTTGCTAGGACTGGGAAATTATCTGATAGCCAGCTGGTGCCCCACTCATGTGCATTAGGAAAGGAGGGTGAGGAATTTCCTGAATGGCTGAACAAATTGTGTTTTGCAGTATTAGAGACAAGGCCCTGGAAGGTAGGCGCACAACTACACTAAGGTTTTCTAGGTCCAGCTACCCTTACAGATAGCTAGGCAAGAGGACTGCATTGAATGAAGTCTGGAGACATAAGAATATAGGTAAGTTAGAATGCAGATCTGCAGAGTGTAACAGAGGTAGCTAGAGCTGCTCTGAATTAAAAAAAAAACAAACCAAACCAAAACAAAACAAAACAAAACACATCAACTGATGAGGGTCATTAATGTAAAGGCCAGAAAGTTGTAGGTAGAAGCAGAGTGGACTTAAGCAAAGTGTTAAGAAAAATTAGTGTAAGGAAGCATGAAATCAAGTAAAGGATGACTTAATCCAAAAGATCTATGTGTGATATGCTGCTTGTTGGTATCTGTTTTTGAGTATTGGCCATGATTCAAGGTGTCTTGACTTATTGGTAAATATGTGCCACTTCTGGGGCTGCGTAAAAGAATTTTGTCCAAGACTGCATTCCATGCCATATGGGTCTTCTAGCGAGCTCATGTCTTCCTCTCACAGAAGCCTCCATTGTGGTCATGTAGCCATTCATATTACAGTATAAATGGCTACAGATCCACGTTCTATCTAATGATACTTCTGACTCGTCATTTGTTCTTTTCAAGGGAGTAGACATAAAGGAGGAAGAAAGCTCTTAAATAATACCACATTGCATGGACTGTCCATGTCATTCACACTTACACTTTTATATCATAAAGTTAAGAGCTTACCTTGCCTTGGGAGGGTTCCTTGGCAGGGAGATGAAAAGATGGAAGGAACAGATGCCCCTGCCCACACACACATATTGAGCAGATACATCCCAACGAAAAACTTGTGACAACGGTGACTCGCTTTAAACCTTCCCTCTTAAGACTAGCATCGTCGACCTTAGGACCCAGGAGGGTATGGAAGGACCGAGCATTAACAATGGAGAAAGGACTGAATACCACAAAGTCTGTGCATAACAATTTTAACTAGAAACTTAGTAGGAGTGAACAATAATTGGATAGGTGCGACTGTATGTGTTAGTATTATTCTAACTGTATTAATAATATGTCTAGCCAGTATAGCAAAGATTCAAGCCTATGTGCCATGCATGGCATCTAGTGCAACACTGTCTTATGAGCCCTGCTCCAGAAACACAGGTGAGGAGACCCAGCGCACACAGAAATATATATCTCTATATGAAGAATATACATATATAAAAGAATATGTGTGTGTTTATATATGTATATGTATGCATATATATGTACAAGATATTTATGAGTTATTCTCTAATATTTCCAAGAACAGGGATTGTGTGAAGGTCGAAGGAACTATGGAGAATTAAAGACAATGGAGCCATGAACTCCCTCATCCCTTCCACCCCAAACTGTGTAGCATTGACACACAGGGAATATGATCTCAGGAGTGGCTTGGCTTGCCTTCCTCCATGACACGCAGATGTTGAGGGTTGTCTTGTCTCAAGACCAAGTCAAGTAGGCACAGCCACCCAGACATGGTCAATCTGGGTGAAGGAAGGACAAACAGGCAATCTTCTCTTCTCTGGATTAATTGTTAGAAGCTCCTTTTACTATGCTGGATTATTTAATACCTATTCAATTTTACAGTAGGTTCCATGGGATTAATAGTTTATGCACTCCTGTAGTGAGCATAACAAAATTTGAGAGAGGTCATTGCTGCCTTGTTGGATATTGATTTCTGTCTGATGAGGAAGCATTTTAATTGGGTTACAAAGTGTTCTTCTCTAAGGCGCTTAAAATAGGACTGAGGAACCTTTATGATATAAACTAATCAGCTGGACATCAAATTCAGAGATGATCCTGAAATTACTTAGACATCGATTCTTTGTTATCTTTTCCTGTGGAGCATATTGCTCAATTGTGTTACCATTGAACTGGTGTCAGAAGGAAATTTCAGTGAGCAGCAGCAGTACAGAAAACTTAGATTATTTTTTTTTCCTACAGATTTTGGACTTTTCAGTATTTTAACAGCAGGGGTGTGTGATGAGAGAAATTGCAGGTTTTGTATATTTTTACTTCTCAATGGAACAATGTTATTCTTCGTGATTACTAAACCAGTCAGGCATGAGAGAATGTTGCAAGTATAGCATGATGCTCCTCTCAAAATTGTAAAAAAGGACATCAAATTAAAAGACATCAGACAGTTGATCTACCCCTTGAAAGTCCCATTGTACCTGTCCATGCAAAAAGAGGACAAACCTGGAACCTTTCTTCCCCGTTTTAAGTTCATTCCTATTTTTTTTAGTCCTCTTGAGAGCCTAGGATGAGAGGAATAATCCACAGTGTGTGCAGTATGGGCCTTAGCCAAAACCAATAGAAATCAATTGGAAAATATCTTTTTTGGGAGGTGGACTAAGCTTGGTATTAATCAGAAGCTGCCAAACCTTAAGTAGTTTTTCTGTACTAATGCAACATTGTCTCCCATCACACTCTCTGTTCTGATTTAAATCTCTTTTCTTCCTGGAAGGGATAGGTTTGTTTTATATTTTGAAGTGCCATTGGCATGAGGTTAGCAGAGGCTCCTAGGAGCTTGTGGGAAAATGTTCTGAGATGCTTTTTGTATCTGAATATGGCCTGGTGCTAAGCAAAGGTTGCAGTGTTGTTATGAATGCACAAATACACTCCTGTAGAGATGAGATATTGCAAAAATAAACATAGGCAAAGAGGGCTGATCCACTGAACCACCGTTCTTTGCTGGACCTGAATGCTGCTGCTGTGCTCTGACAGTTCAGCAGGCAGTGGGGAGCTCTTCCAAGGAGCACACAAGGGTTTAGGTAGAACACATGACTGATGCAAGGGAAAATTGCCTCTTTCCTGGAGAGGCACAGGACTTCTCAAAATCAATTTATGATCCATGTGGGGGCAGACCCTGTGCTGGTCTCAAGTGGCTGAAAGCTCTGTTGCTTCATATCAACTGAAAATTTGGCCCACAAGTTCAATGCAGAATTTATTTCCAGGAGGAATTGCTAGGAGCTCCATGACAGCTAACGGCTGCAATTCTCTATTGAGCCTTCTCATTGCAAGGAGAATTATTTCTTTTTTTTTTTTTTCTTTCTTTCCTTAATTCTCTCTTCTAGTTGTGTTTTCTAACTTTTCCTCTTTGTCCTCTGTAGCTTCCTTTGCCCTACATTTCCAACAGGTTAAAAAGAAAAGGATCCTTAAATAGAGTCAGATCCTCTGTTGTGCTAGCTGACCAGTGCAAAGTAGGATCTGCCTCCTTTTTCTAGCTTTTACATATATTATTCCCAGTCTTCTTAGTACCTGCTGGCATATGCCATGGGCAGTGTTCCCTCAGTTTGTTTTCTTGACTGCAGTGAGAGGTTAAATCCCCATAAGTGAACTGGCACACTGGAGGACTCCCTGGCCCAGCACCAGATAGATGGAAATGGAAGACAGAGATATGGTGACTGGGATCTAAAAAGCACAGGGAGGGAGAACTAAAGCTGGGAAAAAAGCAGGGGATGCTTCTCCTATCCCATGTTCTGCAAGTAAATGGAAAATGTAGACAGATGCACATGAGGCAGGATTGGTCATACCCTCCCTTAAAATTCTGCTCAAAAGTGAATGGTGACTTCCCTGTGTTTCTCACTGTTAGTGCATCTGAGAGCACGTTTCACCAGGGGAAACAGCGTCCACCAGTGGTTTAGTGCAAGATGTGGCAAATCTTTCATGTTGGGAACATATCAAGGAATTTTCTTTTTTCAAATTGACTCAACACCTTAGTCTAAATAACATTCCAAAAACAGTAGGAAAACTATTTGGAAGGAAGCAAAATCTTTGTGTTTGTTAGCTTGGCTCACCACCCTACCTGTGTTTGCTCTTCCCACCTCTTGCCTTGAATGCATTTTCCCCCCATTTCAATCCCCAGCCTGGTAAGTCAGAATGTAGGCAGTGTTTGGGATAGCTTGGCTGGATTTTAAGCAAAGGAAGAGCTGGGGTTACTGTTTTAAGTCTCTTCTGCTTTTCAAAGACTATGAAATAAACAGGTCTCTCAGGTATCTACAGAGACACAGCTCTGTCCTGGCTGCATGTAGTCATCTACTGAAGATCTGGATATAAGAACTAATGCATTCACAAAACACCTCTGGGAATAACTGCTTGCAAGGCAAGTATTTGTTAAGAGACAAAATCTTGTTCACTTATTTAAAAATAGGTATTTTTTCCTCTTTGCTCAGACCATATTATCTTGCTTTTCAGGGTGGGACTAGCTGGCAAAACCAGTCTAACCCAAGAGCCTAGACCACAAGCCCTGGGAAGGTAATGAGGTTTTGCCATAGCTATTTCCTTACCACCTGTAACCAGAGAGAACATACTGTGGTGCCAACCTTTACTGTCCTTGCTCAGTCAGTGGTTAAGGGTACAAGTCCAGATCCAGCAGAGAATATAGGTATCTGCCAATGCATTCACCTCCTGGTGAAGCGTGCAACCATCAGTTAGTCCCCATGGCTCTCTAGATTGTGCATGGAGGCAGGAAAATGCCTCCAAAGAGGATTCATGACATCCTCCTCAGAAATGTCAGACACAGATAACAGAGGAGAAAATACTGAGGAGTGAGTCTTAATTCCTGAATGTCTCTGGGAGGGAAGAGCTTTACTTGGTGTCACAGAGAAGCACCTTGTTCCATGCAGGATGTCCTTCTTTCCTGCAAGTGGGTGTTGAGGTCCTTTTTGGGAACTGGCAGAGGAAAATCACCCTTTAAAGCTAAGCAGAGGGCAGGTGTTTTATCCTTCTTGCCAGTAATAAGGTCTGGTAAAAGCTCTCTTCCATGACATGAGAGACCCAGATTTAGTTCATGCCTCCTTCTGTGGGAATTCACATGCACGCTTTCCATTTCCCACAACAATGTTGGGACCAAAAGGCAATAAACTGTTGTGAGGGAAGGGCTGGGGGAGTATTTTCAGCCTCTCCTGTTGAAATGAGCCCATTTTCACATTTTCACCATTGTGTCTGTGGACTGATTTAATGTCATTTGGTGCTGAAATAAGCTGAAATAGATATTTTTGTTTTGGAATGAAAATTTTGATCAAAAATGCCCATTCTGTTGCCAAATTTTCATCTTCTAGCAGCAGACTGATTTTTAAAAACACTTTTAGGTGGGGAGGTTTTTAAAAGTCTCTGCAGGAAGTGGATTCCTAGTCAATAACTAAATTTTAAAATTATGGAGAGTCTCAGTATGTTATTTACGTTATGAGTGAAGAATACATTAGATTCTTCCTTTATGTCTCATTTCCAGCCTTAGAAGGAGAGAATGTGTCTTGAAGTAACCTTAACTGTCACCAAAGAAAAATAATTATATGAATTTGTTGCATGAACTAATCAGCTCACATTGTTAGCTTCAATGTACGAAAAAAATCTGCAAACGATGAGTGAATTTTAATTTTGTCTGCAAAGTTTAACTTTGTAAAATTTATGACTGCAGAATTCAATTAAAGTTGGTGGAGCTAAGCCAATAGAGAATGTGACCTCAAAAGAATAAATATCTCTCCTGGTCACAATAGACCTGTTTGTTAGTGGGCTGTCAGTTCCTAGAAGTCAACTGCATTCGCTTTCGAAAACAGGAATAACCATAAACAACTCCAGCAGAAGCTTTAAAAAATATTGTTTTCTTTCATGCCTGGATTTTCTGTTTCATTGTAGGGCAAATGTGCCCAGCTCTGAATTAGGAAAAATTGTCCTTCTGACTTGGAAAGTGTATTGGGATGTAAAAGGGATGAGATGGGGATGGGATGAGAGGAGGGAAAAGGGATGAAATGAGTGCAACAAATCTGCTGCGTATTTTCTGTCATTTTTATCTTAGAAATATTAGGTGCTTAATGAAAGCTGCTTCTCATATTACCATGTTTCCCTGCCCTTGGCAGCAGTACTGAGGTCATACGTTCACAGAGGACAATTCTTTGGCGACCTCTCTGATGGGCTAAGCACAAACACGCTTTTCTTTGCCCTTGGCGTGCTGTACTACTTCTATTCCCACTAGTTTCTTCAATAAACATACTTATTGTGTCAGGTATAGAGAACTGCCACTGGCCTCATTTCTGAAAGCTGCCTGTGTGTCCATCTCACTATATCTCACTGAGGAGCCTGGCAATGCAGGAGAGCACTTTTCATTTGAGTGGTCCCTTAATTTCCAGTCTATCACCTTTGGTGATTAGTGGCAGGAATGTGGACAACCCCTGTGGGCAGACTTGACAGCAGTTAGGTGTAGTGTATTTTAATTTTTAACCCTTCCCAGGTGACAGCAGCAAGCCCATTTTTGAAAGGCAGCAGAATGGAATCATTGTGGTTTTGCTTGAATGTTTGAACTTTCTCTCTCCCCCTCTCTTTCCCCGCTTGTAATTAGGATAAGGTAGCACTAACAGTTACTTCTCCTGCCGGATTTTTCTTATGATTGTGTACAGGAATGGATGCAATTTCATTAGGTTGTTCTAAAAGTCTGTGCAAATGTATATAAATTAATACAAAAGTGAACCTTCTGCTTCTCAGACTGTGTAGACTGGTCTTTAACTCTTGTTGGTTGTTAAATTCTGACCCTGAAAGCCCCTAATTCACATAGTTTTCTCATGTGTTTGATTGTCCAAAAGCTTTGCAAAGCTCTACCTAGTGCATATTCAAAGTCTGCTAGAAATACGAAGGAATGGCCAGAGGGACCTGCAGGAGGTGGCCTGTGGGTCACAGAGCAGGTCAAAGGCAAGTGTTGACAGTCAGACTCCTAAAAAGACGTGACATTTCAAATTCACATCTGGGCCAGAAAGCTCTGCCAAGGTCTGGCTGTAAAAGTGATACACGTAAATAAGCTGATTATGAGACTGTTTAGCAGTGATGAAATTCAGCTTGTGCAGGGAGCCAGCAAAAAGCCTCTGTACCCCATCATGCTCCCATTAAGCTCTTCTCTTGACTGCTGTATGCACCCCATGAAAAGACATTTCACCCACAGCAAAGACCATACGTACATGCTGAGATTTTGTCTGTGGTGCTGTCAGAGTGCAATATTCTCTGACCAGGCTCCTTCAGAGATTCCACAAGGACGGTTTAATGTTTAATATCAAATCGACTTCTTCAATATATTTGGCTTTACGTGGGATTTAGAAGCATGATAGTAGCAGTGTACTGAGGTCACAACACGAGCATGGTATCACAATTGTAATCTACAGTGGAACCACAACACCATCATGATTCCTGGTGCTGATCTCTGTATACTCCACTGTCACCACGCTTGGTGCTGCACTTTGCTGCACGCACAGCCCGACCTTCAGGCCTGTGTTGTGCTGCACAGGTCCCTTGGCTTCAGGATAAGCTTTGCAGTGGATGGATTGCAGTGAAGGAACCTGCAGGCAGCTCCCTCTCGGCATCAGCGATTGGGACTCCTGAGCGCCCATGCTGCTGTCTGGGTGTGCAGCAGCGACTTCTCGTGTGAACGTTCTTTCTGTTTGGCAGTGGAAATGATGAATATAATTGTTTCTTGTAAGAAAATCCTATAGTAGCTCCAATGACCAAAATGGGGGAATATCTCCTCTGTGGAAGGTGTTTGCCCATGGGTCGGAGGCCCATTTGATGCTACACTACCTGCAGTTCCCACCAGCTAACAGGATGCAAGATTATTTATATAAGTCTCTCCTTTTAGAGTTATCTATAATAAATAGCATTTTAAATTATACCTTACAGAGTCTGTATGCCTTTTTGACTGTTATCATAATGGACCTGCAACTCCTGGTGCAAAACAGGATGAAAGGCTGGGTGCCTGCAAATTGTTATTATTACCGTTATTACTGCCCAGACTTTTCTAGTTCTATTTGGGCTTACACATGCAGACCTAGGAATTTAAAGCAGTAACATTAATGCATTTCATCTTTTCATTTTTCAGCATTATACTAAAACTAATAACCTAATCATAAGCAGTAGGCAAGCATAAATATACCCTAAAAAAAACCCCAACAGTTATAACACTGGATAAATATACCTTAGTTTATAAAAGAATTGAGCATGTCTCAGAGAATTAAAAAAAGACATTTTTGGACAAGGTTTCTGTGTGCAAGTCTGGAATTTACTGAGGGTGCCAAGCCGATTAAACCAGACCGCTTCTGGCATCCGAGCTGCTGTTGAACTTTTAAGAAACAGACAGGCACCTTGTGGATTTTCCAGCTGCACATGCACGTGCTGAAAAAGCCATCAAATACATTCATGGGCAGAGGGCTCCATCAGGGGCTATTAGAGAGGATCTGACATCTGGCTCAAGAAGTCTCTAAGGCCTGAGATGGCAGCAGCTGAGAGGGTATTTGGGAGGAAGTAGCCATGTGTGGTAGCCCAGTCCCGATAGCCTTCTCATAGACATCTGCTCCTACCGATGTTTAGAGACAAGATACATCTACCTTCTGTCTGATCCTGTGTTGTTATCCTGTATTCTTTTGTATTAGTCTTGGGAAAGCAGGGTTGAATTATTGAGGTAAAGAAAGAGAAGCAAAGAGAAAAATATAGTATTAAAGTATGCATAGGCATATTTCCGAAATACAGTTAATGTTGCTCAGCAGATGTAAGTCAAAGTGAAAATGGCTATCTGGCAGCCTCACACATTTAAAACTTTGCATATACAGGTTTATATTAAAAGCTGTATATATACAGTACAATATGAAACTAATTTGTTCTTGGCAAATAAAATAGCTTGGAAACCGTAATTTATTTTTATGTGGGTGATAATCATTTGCACTGATGCGAAGCGACTCCAGGGAGGTCAGCTTTTGTGCTCATGGATCTTAATCAAAGTCAGCTGGGCTATGAGGATGTGCGGTTTCATGGAGCCCTGTTTCAGGTTTATGATGATTAATGTCCTTTGCCAGAGTTCTGCTCTGTACCCTGGCCAAATGAGGGCTCCGCTGTTCTTGGCACCATGCCTCTTCAGAGATAATCCTTTCCTCAGAGCTCGCAGGACAGACCACGACTGGGGGGAGATCAGAGGACGGTGCCCCATCTGCTGTCACAGCGTACCTGACTGGAGTTTAGGCCCAGTGCATTGAATCCAGCGCTGCTAAAGTTTGTAGACCACTAACCACGGCTCCCATCACTATAATGAACCAATGACGCTTAGGGCCTTTAGCTTTTGGTCACCTGGTACTGAGCAGTCACCCAAAAATTTTTAAAATCAGGCATTCAATGGAAATGTTAGGTTCATGGCACATCATTGTTTCCTTCTGCCTCTCCTTGATGCTCCATGTCCCCATAGGCCTTATTTTCCCAGGAAATAAGTATTCTGCCATCTGTCTTCCCCCTATTAATGTCTGCTTTACTCCAAAGAATTATCTTTTTTTTGTAATTTGTTTTGTTTTGTTTTGTTTTGTTTTGTTTTGTTTCAGAAACAGTCTACCAGGTACCTATCTGCTTAAAATCCAAACAATTGTTCTAAACTTGTCTCTGGCTTTGAAATCTGCTGCTGCTGTTTCAGGCAGAAAGAAGGTCTGGAGGGCTCAAAGCTTGTCTACTTTTTCCAACTATCGCATCTTTATACAAGGTCTAGTACAAGATACTGCCTCCATCTACAGACTTGTCCTCCCCATGTCCTTAGACCATCACAGCTGCAAGGGTACTTGTATCTTCATACTTACTCAGGATACAACAAAAAAATATTTATTCTCACCATGCTGATGTACAACATGTCCCATTTGTTTCTCTTCACATGTCCACAGTAGATTGGCACACATAAGTTTTTTTTAGGGAGAGGATCTTTTTGTCCTGAATTTATTTAAAGGTATCTGCCACCACTGGTAGATGGAAACATTTTGGAGAGAGGCCTTCCTTATATGTGTGAGTCATTTGAGGAGGAAAACCACTTCACCAGAACAGCAGGACCATTGGGAAGAGCTGAAGAAGACTGTGCGAGGAGCAAAGCAAGACAGGTAACAAGGAGTAGGATGACTGTCGTGCTGAGGGGCCAAAAGGTGGATTTGCACTCCAGTTAGCGAGAAGTGCTCTTCCCCCATACTGGATAAGAAAAAAACCTTTTCAATCTGTCAGAATCAAAACTGTGATCTTAGTAAGTCTCTCTATATTTATTCAGTTGGTGAGCAAACAAGCTATTTAATGCAGGCTATTTTCAAGCAGGAACGATGTAAGTGTGAGTCTGCAAATTAGAAATGGTTATAATCACTATTGCACACTCCTTTGTGTGCTGGTTGTTTTCTCCCACAGGCTTCTTGTTCTGTACAACTGACTTTAATGGCTATAATTGCATTTCTCTGCCTATGAATGCTCCCAAACAATTGCAGTTTAATGTTAGTTTAATGTAACGTTTAGTTAGTTAGTAATGTTATGTTTAGTGCATAGAAAGCGACAAAAAGAACTTGTTACATTGACTCAGAGTTAGTGAAGCAAAGCAACAGGCAGGTTGGACTTGGAAAGAGTTGTAAAAGACCTGCATGTAATTGCAACGGAAACGATTTTATCTAGGAATTTTAGAGTTACTTAGCCAATTTCATCCTTTCCTGGAGCACAAAAAGGTGATAGAAATGTTGCTACAAGGACTACTTCATACTTATTTGAAAGCACAGGGGATGAATCTCTTCTCCCAAACTAGTGATTTGTCTGCAATTACTTCTGAAAGAAAAAAGTGAAAAATTATTCATTTAGAGTTGTCAGCCTCCGAGAAATATTCCATGTTGAGCAGTTTTTCACATAGCAATTTTTAAAGGATTAAGTCCCAAGGAGTAGTTTCTGGAATTTATCTCCATTCACTGGAGATGCTGTATTTCTTTGAGTACAACAGCAAATTTCTTGTAAGAGTATGGTATTCCTTTATCAGGTTGCTGTGGTCACTTTCCTGACAATGGAATATATATGTCAGGACATAACATAAGTTTGCGGGCATGGCTAAAAAATTGGATGAGTTTGCTGTAAAGTTCTGTGAGCTTACCTTGCAGCTTGAGGGTGGGGAGCAAGAAGGATGGGAGCAGTCGCTGGTACTCCTGCAGAGATGCTCTCCTTCCAGCAGCTCAGCATGGCTGTCCCACACCCTCTCCTGCCGCAGCAGCTAGTCTGGATTTCTAAAACAGCATAGCAGAACAAAGGACTGTGTTTTTCTGCTGTCCCAGCAATCTGCTGCCCTAATTACGCACTTACTTTGGCCGTGCCTGCAACTTGTCCTGGCTCATAACCACGTGATCAAGGCTGTTCCTGAGGGTTTTTAAGTGATTAAAGCAGCTCTTGATTCTTTGGACACAAGATGCAAGGTATAAAGCTTTAAGTCTCTGGAAGGAAAATAAATAGATTAGAAAGTATTTTGGTTCAGCTTCAGAATTAAAGTCTTGTTTGTTTCAAGACCTCACAAGAAGAAGATGTGGACCAGAAAACTGTTACTACCACAGAGTCATGTGTATGAGACAGAAGATTCAGAAACTGAATCTAAGACACATTATTAGCTTTATTGCTGCAGTAAAGGAATAAAAATATAAGCCGACACGTAGCCATCTAAGGTATTTCGAAGAAGCCATCAGTGAAATTCCAAAAGAGAAAAGGCAATGTCCATATCCAGCCATTATTCAAAACAAAAGGAGATAAACAGAATTCCTCATGCCATAGCCACAAATTTGCTTTATGGGTTTGGGGTTTTTTTTTAGTGATGATAGAAAACTATAGGGCAGCAGATGCTTTTAAAGATTATTAAAAATGAGTTTTGCAACTGTGTAAAAGAAACAAAAAACCTGCATCTTGATCTCTGAGGAGACTCACATCTGACATTCTTCAAAATGTAGATTTCAGATGTGGTTTGTGCCTTCCTTGCTTGAAAACCTAAGTAGCTGTCTTCCTAAATTTGGCAATTAACAAGGTATACTGCTGGAAACATAGAATCATAGGATTGTTTAGGTTGGAAAAGACCTTTAAGATCATTGAGTCCATCCGTTAACTTAACACTGCCAAGTCCACCACTAAACCATGTCCCTAAGCACCACATCTACAGGTCTTTTCAATACCTGCAGGGCCGGTGACTCAACCACTCCCCCGGGCAGCCTCTTCCAGTGCTTGACAACCCTTTCAGTGAAGGAATGGTTCCTACTATCCAAAAACCTTCCCTGGCACAACTGGAGGCCATTTCCTCTTGTCCTGCCACATGTTACTTGGGAGAAGACACCGACACCCCCCTGGCTACAACCTCCTTTCAGGTAGTTGCAGAGAGCAAGGTCTCCCCTCAGCCTCCTTTTCTCCAGGCTAAACAACCCCAGTTCCCTCAGCCACTCCTCACAAGTCTTGTGTCATAAGACCCTTCTTCAACTTTGTTGCTGTTCTTTGGACGCACAGTATGTAGAACGTTTGTCTGAAAGACATAGAAAAAGTGCTTTTTGACTTGCAGTAAAATGTTGGACACAAAATTGGCCTAGAAACTTAATTTAAGTGTCCTGACTCCCGCTGGTTTAGAGGGTCCCAAATTCTTTAGACAGCTCTGCCTGCATTGCCAGTTCTCACAGCTGATCATGAAGACAGAAGATCTTTGGGAGCAGAAACCTAGTGAATGAAGGGTCTTTGTCAACACTGACAAAAAGCCCTGGGACAAAAGTGTCCAGGAATATTGACAGAAGTGCTGAACTGAGCTAAAAGAGCATCACACCCTTCTGTTGACAACACAAACAGTGAAAAAGGCAGTGAAAGCTTAGGAGGAAAAGGAGAAATCCTGTTTACTGGACTTTGCAAAGAATGCCCAGAAACATGGGACAGACCTCGCTTCTGTGAGCTCGCAAAACACCATGCAAGAAACCAGACTCATTGCAGCCACCAATATCTTCTTACCTCAATTTTTACATTAACATTTCTCTCCATTTCACCCTATTGCTCTCTTTTCAGAGGAGGTCTCTTAATATTCCAGCATCAAATGCTGTATGAGCATTAGACAAGGAGCAGATGCAGTTCTGTGGTCTCTTCAGATGTATGAACATCCATCCCCCCCTCCTGATGTTGCTGCTGTCACTGTGTAGGGAAATGGAGCGGTATCTGCTGTGTAACCTCCGTAAATATGATACCATAAATGCATTGCAGAAATGCGTCCATAACAGACACTTAATTCATGTGCAAAGTATTTTCTAGTTCCTAGAGATCTGCTATTGATCATAGCAACTGGTATTCATCTATGAATCTGCCAGTATCAGTCACTGTCTTTTAACTCTGCATATGCATGCTCAATGGTAGCAAAACCAATAAATTTTTCCTTTGGACTGTCAGCAATCCAGCTCATTTGTCATTTTTAAATGGACACCTGGGGAAAATTCTGTCCAAGCAAAACAAATCAATACAGTTAGTTACACTAAATGCATTCAAACAAATATACTTGAAGGGGGAGAAGACAGAGGTGCTGCAGCAAAGGAAATGATGGAGAGGAGAGGTATGCATGCTACAGGCTTGGCAAAGGCTGGGAAAATAGCAGCAAGTTTAATCTACACCTTGGGAGCAAGGAAGGGATGGAGGATCAGATGAAGAGAACTATAAAAGGGAGGACAGGGCTGAGGAGGAAACTGAAGAAAAGCCAAAGAGGTAGGCTTAGGAAAAAAAAGGAAGATATAGTAGCAGATCTAAGCAATGGGTCCCCAGAGTTGAAACAGAGGAACTGATGAAACCAGTTACTGTGCCAGACACACTGGGTGGGCCTGGCGGGGAATCTTGTTTCTAGCCCATTTGGTTCAGGACCAGTGTTCTGGACTTTGAAGCAGCTGGGGAATTTTATAGCCCGTATCACTCATGCCGCTATCATGGCTTTACCATGGCAATACCTGTCATGAGAAAAGTAGCTTGTGCAACAGCCCAGCTTTTGGAAATGGTGCAGAAACAAGAAGAATCTCTTGTTTGTTTTTCTAGACAAGAATCTCATGCTTGTTTTTCTAGAAGTAGATGATATAGAAGGTAGGGTTTGCTTTCTTTGCAAGCACTAAATTTTAATCACTGGTGGGGGTTAGTTGCAGGACTCGTAGAAGTGGGTGTTGATGTTTTATTTTTTATTTCAAAATGTTTACATTTTATGGTAGCAAAAAGAATATGCTTTTCTGTGGGGTAAGCAATCCAGACAGAGTCTGCTGCAGCGAAGCAGACCAATACAATCAGTTGGACTAAATGCATTACAACAAATGAACTTGGATAGGAGAAGAAAAAGATGCTACAGGAATGAAAATGATACAAAAAAAAAGGAGTTACATGCAACAGACAGGGAATCAGGAGGGATGGGAGGCATTGTCTCCATGTCCTAGAAACAGCTGAACTGATCCACCAAGATCATCATTAAACCAGCTTTAATAATGTGTTGTCATCAAAGAGAGGAAATTACCTTCCCTCCCAAAATGAGTAGACTATGCAAGGATGTTTACAGATGGCTCACAAGGCTGCAGCTGGTTTCTTGTTCTCCTTCCTTTATTCAAAACCTAAAGATGCTGTAATTCACCAAGATCATTATAAGAAAAGGAACTGGAGAGGTGCATCTAGTTTTTTACGTTACGTGAATCTGAATCCTACAACAATAAGCAAATTACGGCAAAGTGAAGTGCCTCACTGATTCCAGAGCTCATGTCTCCGGCAAACCCATCCTGCAGGCTATAGGATGATCCTTGGCTGTAGCTGATCACGCAGGTCAGACAGGTGATGGGAGTGGGATCGCGGTGATGTTGCTTTGACGTATGTTTCTAGGGCCAGACTCTTTTCAGTGGTGCCCAGCGACAGGACAAGAGGCAACAGGCACAAACTGGAACACAGGAAGTTCCATCTCAACACGAGGAAAAACTTCTTCACTGTGAGGGTGACCGAGCACTGGGACAGGCTGCCCGGAGAGGTTGTGGAGTCTCCTTCTCTGGAGATATTCAGAACCTGCTTGGACGTGATCCTGTGCAACCTGCTCTGGGTGATCCTGTTCTAGCAGGGGGGTTGGACTGGATGATCTCCAGAGGTCCCTTTCAACCCCTACCACTCCGTGAGTCTGATTCTGTATGTCCTAGCTCCACTGAGAGCAGTCCAGGTTTGGCCAAGAACTCCAGCAAAACTACAAAGCAAGTGGTGCCAGTACGCTTGAACTTGAATGGAAAGGTAGCCCAGAGACTGGAAGGCTACTAATTCCTGAGGGCCGAGAAAGCACTTGTTCCGTTTCGAAGAGGCAGGGATATACCATTCCTTCACCCACAGTGTCATCTCTAGGCGAAACCCTCCTGTCTGTGCTTTGGGAGGGAACTGAGGAATATGATTTAGGGGCAGCCAGCAACATCCTGCTGTATCAGCCGCAGGCGAAGCCAGATCTGCATTTCCGGAAAGAGGAGAGCAGCTGACGGAGGGCGAAAGGAGGGAGACACGGCCGCGCTGCGGGAGTTTTTGGTGGCGGATGGTTGGTCCCAGCACGACCTGCCCCCTCGCTGGAACCCGTCCCGACAGCGGCAGTGCATGAGCCGGGCTGACAGGAAGGGACTGCAAACCGGACCCCGCGGCCGGGCCCTCCTTCCCGGGCGCGCAGCCCCCCTTGCTAGGCACAGCCTCACCCCGCACCCCCGGGCTGCCCTCCGCATCGCTGGGTGCGGTAACGCTTCGGATGCGTCGACTCGTCGCAGATCTCCTTCCCCCACTTGAATCGGTTCATCCGGATTTTTTACCTGCAAGTTGCT
>VXBL01007874.1:413892-439094 GCA_013400195.1 Aramus guarauna
TTTTTTTTTTTTTTTTTTTTTTAATAATCTGTTTGGAAATACAGGAGCAGAGGGCGAGCAACAAGCGAGTGACTCCCCACAAGCCCCCTCCGGGGCGAGAGGCGCCGGCAACCACCACCTCCCCTCTCCGAGGCTGCACTCTTCCTTTTCTCCTGCAGCCCAGGACGGAGCGGGGAAGCCGCGGCGTACGGAGGTAGGTTGGGGTGCGGCGCGGAGCTGGCGGGGTGCAGGAGGAGGGGCGGCGGAGGGCCGGGGGATCTCGGCGTCGGGGAGAGCCGGGGCGGGAGCCGGGCTGAGGGGGGGTTTCCCGCCCAACGGCCGCCCTGCTGAGGCGAAGGGGTGGGCGCGTCTCTCGGGTCTCCTCAGGTTTGTGGTGGGTTTTTTGTGTTTTTTTGTGGTTTTTTTTTTTGGGGGGGGGGGGGGGGGTTTGGGGTTTTTTAAAATTTTTTTTTTTTTTTTTTTTTTTTTTTTTTTTTTTTTTTTTTTTTTTTTTTTATTTTTTTTTTTTTTAAACTTTGTGCTTTCTTGCAAATGACAATCGTTGTGTGAAGGCTTCTCACCCGGGTCGACGGTGAGCTGAAGGAAAGCTCTGAGGTTCAGCTGCTAACTTTGGATCCATGTGCTCGATTTACTTAATTTCTTCTCTGAAAGGAAGGCTTGTGAAACCTCCTCATGGGTTTTCACTGCGGGTTTTAAAATGATGTGGGTGTTGGGTTCTTGGTATTTTGGTCTTTTTTTATTTTTTTTCAACACTTAAAAAGTATTCACCTGCAGACCACTTCTAAAGTAAATGCTAATGTGTTCATATCTCTTCGGTTATAGCGTGAAGAAAGATATTTATGGTGCTTGCTCATCCACCCAATGAACAAACAGGTTAGTATCTAAAATAAGTGGGTTTGATGTTTCAAGTAACGTGGGTAATGGAATTTCAACATCTGATATGCACTGTCATTTATACAGATCTGTATTTAACCTAGTTAAACTCAAAATGGTGGTGGTATGAAAAAGTTTAGTCCATTTTTCTTTGCAGGCAAGTATTCTTTTTTGCTTGAAGTGAGGTGTAGAAAATGATCCTTCCAATATACTCCCGTGTGGCCCAGTGTACTTAATTGGATGTGGAAAATACGTATTTATGCTGTTTCTTGCTTCAGGTCGATGTTTTAATAATGGAATGGAACTGCTTTTAGATACTTCATTAAAATCTTAATTTATTTGGCTTTTTGCCAACAACTGTGCAATGTTAGCTATAGTTACTTACATCACAACTCTGATTAAACTGTGCAGTGAATGAACTCCTCTCTAGTTTCTCTGCAGATTTCAGTGAATGGGTAAGCATGACTGTATTGCCTGGTATGTGTGTGAGAGTTAGGTGAGTGTAGCTAAAAGTAAATACAGCCCTGTGCTGCTGATCCAGTTATGTGAAATCCTGCAGCACCTTGCACAGTTCAGATAGCAAAGATGTCAACTTTGGGATGACTTCGAGCGGGCATGGAGTGTAAGGTGTCCTTGTGACATAAAGGCTGTTGCTTAAATCAGGATTTACAGATTATTCACTGATGAAATTGTCCTGATTGCCAAGGGGACAAGATTGTATGAGGAATGTCTTAAGAGATGCTCCCTTACCTAATGCTCCCTGCCAAAAAAGATTTTGAAAAGAGGAATCATCTCTGATGGAGACAAATTGCAGTAGCAGGGAAGCATGTGAGAAATCCAACAAACCAAGATTTCAATTTCCCCTTTACAAACAGATGCAGCATAAAATATTTCAGCAGTCATCATGGGTGTTCTTAAGTGTTTATAGTTTAACAGTGGTTATTGCTTTGCTCTTTTGTAATGCTTTAGTTTTTCAAAGAGTCATTTGCCCTGAGTGTTTCCTTGGTAATGACTTACTTTTTCCAGCACTGAACATTAGTGCTTTGATCCAGGAAAGACTGGTATATATTAGGTTGCAAGCAGATATTTCTCTTTCAGTCACTTTACAATTATAGATAACTCTGTGTACAGTTGAAAGCTAAAGAAAAAGATTTTTTCTCCCCCTAAAGACAAGTATTTTATCCAGATGGTTATTCATAAATGTATAGTTAAAATCTCCTGTCTCTTTTCAAAAATGAATTGATCTGTATAAACGCTTCCAATTAGAATGACCTGACATCATCTGCAGGTTGCAGTGGAAATTCGTCTTGGGTGTTAACATATTTTCTAATAGTACAAATAAGATTTAATTCTGTCATTTATGCATTGTGTGCATGATGTTTGAAGGCCTCAGGATAGTAAAGCAATGGACAGCAGTAAGTAAATCATCCATGTGGCTGGTAATTTTCTTTTAAAACTGGCTGATGATTAAGATAATAAGGCTATTACCAAGCCAAGAAAAGAAAATATTGGACGAGCAAATTGGCAGTAAACAAGGAGCCCATATGGATTTTGAAAAGGGGGTTAATGAGTGTAAAAAATGACGTTCTGGAAGTGAGATGTGTCAGGCTGAAATGAAGAGTTTCCAAAAGCCAGTCTGAGTTAGATTTCATGGCAGAAATCAGAAGACAAAGAAGGAAAGCAACAGCAGTGGGCAAAGCTCAGACTGAAGCTAGTCCCAGAACAAAACAAATAACTTGCTTCTCTCTTGAATGTGAACATAGATATTGGACCACGAGTACACAGGCTGAAGAACCCATGGAGTTTAGAATATGGAAACTGTGTGAAGAACATTTGTTCTGCCTTCTCTCTCAGCCCTCTGGCTCTGGTTGGAGCTAAGGAGAACACCATGTGTTGCAGGTACAACAGGGCTGACCCAGTGTGCTGTGGCGATGGACTCGGCACAGATTTGCATCAGCAATTGCTGAAACAGCAGGTCAGCCCTGAACAGCCACTGGTATACTCCACTGTCAGTATGGAAGAATTAGGAGATGGGAGTCAGGATAAATCACACCAGGCAAACTTGATATTTCTGTGCCAAAATAACCGGTTTCTGAAAATGAGAAAGGCAGGGAAGTTCTCCTCTTTGTGTTCCTCTGAAACTTCTAAGCTTGCCATCTCCCACCAGACACTTCTTTCCTCTTCAACCCCTGTGGAGCATAAGAATTTTTGATACAGAGATTGTCAGTGCTCAGAGGTACTGAAAAGCCTTTTGGGGTGAAAAGCTGTCTGGACAAGGAGATGCAAAAATAAAGGGTGAACAGAAATTACAAGAAACCTAAACCACAGCTGAATTCTAGAAAAGCTTTCTAGAGGATATGAACATATAAACAGCTTTATCTTCAGTATGCACGTTTCATTTCACGTTTCATGTTTGGGTTTCCCTAAAACAACTACACTTCAGATTTACTTAGATTTAGTAACATTGCGAGATCTGTAAATTAAACTGTATATTTTATGTGTAGAGTGATAATAATAGGCTCTGCATTAATATGCACACACACAAGCATACTTCATGAACACATCAGCAGTTAGAAAAAAGATGCCTATGTTAATGTTCTTAAAACATCCTTTGTTTCTTGCTGAAGCAGCCTGTATCTATTGTAGCCATGGACCTTGCATCTCTTGCAGAAACACCTGACTGTACTCAGCAGCCTCCAGCATTGTGTCTGCATGGATGCGGTTGTGTCCATGTTCTAGGCGTACATGGGATTGTTGAGCGTGCACTAGCCTCAGCCTGCCCGTTGCTCTCATTTCCTGAGGCAATGGGAGATGGTGAGCATGCATCTACGTGTAGGCACTGTGGGAAATGAGCAGACTCATTTCAACTGAGGGTGAAATCTGGCATTCATTAGCATGACAATATACACAAACCTCTTCTAGACAATAAAAAGTTAGTGGTAGCAAAACACCAGGCAGTTCTTGAGGACAATGCAGAATTGTCATGTAGCGTGATCTAGTTGATGAAATGAGATTTTATGAGGAGTCTCAACTGATTCAGGGCTTCAGGCCTTAAAACAGAATCACTGAATCCTTTCACATTCCTTAAGTTTTTCCCTATTTGTTGTTCCAGGATGCTCACCAGAACCCCAAGTGTCGTTGCCCAAGTGTTCCTTCTTCTAAGCATAGTTCTTGTCATTGCCATTGCAGTGATTCAGATAAATCAGCAACAGATCCTCTCCCCAGGGCTTAAGGTAAGTCTTAGAATATGTAGGGAAGAAGAACTATGTTTTGAATTTATATTTAATAAGGTTCCTAAACTAATTTTTATGGGGTAATTCAAATGAGCTTAGAGCCATAAATTAATGCTTAATCACATCTTTGTCATGGGAAAACTGAAGCTGAGCAAAAAGGAGAATCGGTCAAGATCACAGAGTCAATGGCAAAGCAGGAAAAGCATTCCTTGATTCCCTCTCTGTGATGTCTATCACACAATTTCTTCTCCAAGACTGAAAGGCCAAATGAGGGGAAAATGCCACTGCTTTTTTTTTGCCAGAGAGTGGAAGGTTTTTTTAAATAATTTTGAAGTGGGAAGAGTTTAAATTCTGCCCCCAAGCACAGCTAGGAAGTTTACGCTGAAATCTTTGCAAACTGCTCCTGTGTATCAGAAGCATTTGGGCTGTAAGTGTGCACTTCATGATTTACCACATGTTGGGACTTGCTGGATATTAACAGAAGCAAAGTAGCTTCATGAGGAGGGGCAGAGCAAACTGGAAAAAACCTGAAATACTCTGGAATTCAAGCTTTGCCTTGTGCTGCTGGAATTTGTGTGCAGTTCCTTTAATGAGAGGTGCACACAACTGTAAAAATTAGCCTTCTAGAGAATCTGTGCAGTCTGGCATTTTGAGTTCTCTGTTTTTTCCCACGATGGCTACAAGCATATAAACCTTGTCAGATTCTTCTTTGAAGTCCTTTCTGCCTCTGCGTATGTATTTAACTGGATAGTTCACATACTGATAGCGATAGGCTGATATCTCATTACACTTCATGGGATTATAAACACCTTTGGCTTTGTCTGAATCATTTGTTGGTGTATGAGTCAGACAATGGGATAAAACTGTATTCTCATACCAGTTTTATGTGTTTGTGTGGTGTGGCAGGGTGTGTGTGCTGGGATCTTGCATGGGAACACAGTGCCTCAAGTTTACTCTCTGTTGTCCCCCAAATCTCTGCTTGCAGCAGCCTTACATCCTGCCAGTTTTCACGCAAGGCAAGACTAGACTGACGTGTTGGCTGAAGCCACTATCTGAAAGATGGCCTACACATCACTTGTGTTTGTCATTAATTCAGTTTCACATTCAGAATGATAAAATTGTCTACCTTATTCTTTGAGCTAACATTGGACCCACTTTGACCATCTGGAACTGGTTTAGGTGGGCAGGTCTGCTTCCTGAATCACAATGGCTTCATGGCTGGTTCTAGAGGGAAGACTGGTGGTTCCTCTGCTAGATGCCTTGGTTTTGGATTTCTTTTTGGGCTGTAAGCCTGCCAGTGCAGAAAATCCCAGCTGATATGGAAGATCCTATGTTTGATTCCTGAGATGCTGACTAGTCTTCAGTGAATGATTAACACTCGCAAGAATTAATTCTTCAGGAACAGAGGGAGGACTTTGGTATGCCAGTGTGAAACCCTCTAGTACTTACTTGATATGATGGAGACTAGACATGGCGGTGTCCTGAAGTTCATGGTTATTAAAATTAAATATGGCTATAATGTGATGAAAACAGACTTATTCTTTGTAAATGGCCTTCTTCTTCTTCTGGCTCTTCTCCATGAAACCAAAATAGCTGCTGAACGATAACTAGAGTTTGTGTTATCTGTGGCGTAATAGCTCTTTCCCAGGATGCATGTTGAGAGCATCCAGGCTGTTTTGTTTGTGGCACAAAAGATAAATTATCTGCTATGCCATTGATGTTTTCAAGTGTTGTTGAAAAATTAAATGTTTTGGTTCCTTGGTGGTTGAGTTATTTGAAGATTGAGCCAGGGATTTGTGAAGTAAGGACCTGCCCATGTGCATGAGGCCGAGGCACTGAGAAAACTTATGACTCATTAGCACACACTATGAAGTCAGAAGAGTGATGAAGAGAACACAAACATCTTTAAGCTGTCACTGTTTGTTTCTTGATCTAATATATTATTTTTTTCTCCTCAGTATGGAATAGTCCTAGATGCTGGATCCTCTCGGACTACAGTCTACGTCTATGAGTGGCCAGCAGAAAAAGAAAATGACACGGGAGTAGTAAGCCAAACCTTCAAGTGCAATGTGAAAGGTGACCTCAAATGGAAGTTACTTGTTTCTTTCTAGCTTCCAAGAAGAGTTTATCTGGAAGCTTATACTGTATCAGCTTATACAGCATCAGTCCTTCTCCTCCTGATACAGCAGCGTGTTCTAATGTGCAACAGAGAGAGGAAATTGTAGCTAAACGAGATATACTCCATTGTGGTGCATGATTAGTGCGGAATTCGATCTACAGAGAATCATGCCCTGTAAATGTTTAGTCCTTGTGCCCTGAAATTATTTATTTTAAAAGAGAAGTATAAAATGTGTTTAAAAATAGCTTGGAATAAAAAGTCTTTGAGAAGAATGGGGATCTAGCCCTTGTTAGATATTACCCATTAATTTTGATGGAGGCAAAAATGGGTGTCAAATATGCTATAGGGGTTTGACAAATTAGTTATTTTCCAGAAATCTTAGTGACGTTTAAAAAAAAAAATCTCTGCTGTTTGAGGCAGGTTTCCTAGAGAAACAAGGCTTATGTAGTTCATCTGGAATTGTTCTGTAATTACTTGGAAAGAAGCAGCCGAGGGGAAATTATGGAAGTTGTGCAGAAGGGGAACAGGAAGAGCTTCTCCATACTACAGAACTAGGAAGCATCTAATAAAATTATCAAGTAAAATAGCTAAATTGCAGAACTGTTTCTAACAGGATGTCATAGTTGTATCAGATATGCAGGTCTGGCCTTTGGCTCAGGAAGACTTGTAGTTGTGCACTGCTAGAACGTGTCCCATGACAAGTACCACTGGCTACCTGCCCTGTCTTTTATCTGAGGTTTTGCGTTGATTCCTCTCGGAGGGAGGATGCTAGACTAGACTGACTTTTGCTCACGCTCCAGTATGGTTAAGTATATATTCTAATAGCTTGTTGTGGATTCCTTCCTAACAGTTTTTGAATCTCTTAGTCAACTTCAGCGACATTTGGCTCAGGTTTCAAAGATAGCAAAATTCCACATATTTTATGAAGACAGGTGGCCAGGCAGGGGAGAGAAGTCCACATTATTAAACAGTAGCTACTCCATAAGGGATTTCTGCAGGAAGCCGAACTTCGTAAATTCTGCTACTCTGAGTTAAATGAGCTTTAGATTACCCTTTAAGATACTGACTTCAGCAGTACTGAAAACCTGGTTTGGGTTTGCAAGTAGATAAGAGGAGAAGGTGGGGCAACTCAGGAAGTGTCAGTGCAGATGTTGGTGATCTCTGATAATAACTGTGGCATTCAAGGAGAACTCTTCCCTTTCCTTCTCTCTCAGTCATGATCATGCAAAATCCTGCATCCCTCTTTGTGTCTGGAACTAGATGCTGGAGATGTAGCCACAGAGGTCCATAAGTAACTAGGAGATGAGTAAAAGGCAATGGTTTCTTAACAGCACCAACATTTCTATCTTCAGCATTAAATATATGTGTGGACTTTCTCAGCAATTTTAGAACAAGAAAAGGAAAGCAAGTGTAACGTGCACAGAAGTAATGCACTGTCTTGTGCCTGATGGTGTGTCCTTACAGACTGCAGGAAAGATGGCCATCCTGCTGAGGTGGGGGTACACTCAGCTAGCTTATATCTTGATTCATTAGGAAAGTTGCCTTTAGGAATTCTGGTGTGAGAAAAATGCACAGAAAAACTGTGTTATTCTTCTCAAAAAATAGGAGTATTTTGGACAGAGGAGTATTTTTTCTATGTGTGTTAACTGGTTTAGATTTTGGTTTACCTCCAGGGAATATAAAAACCTGTAAAATGGAGGAGTCCAAATTGCTGTGAACTGTTCAAGTCCAGAGGGGCCTTAACCATGGTCAACCAAAGTACTACTCATCCTCCAGTGTACAAAATCATCAGGCTTCACTCTTCTAGTCTTGGGTGGCTCTGCACTGGAGGACACAGAGGGCTCATGGGAGAGGTCCCTAACGAAGCTTTGGGGGCATGTGGTGAACACATCTGTCAGTGTTTCTTTAGTGACCCTCTAACCATAAGCCTTAAGCACTTAAATTGGTGGGTGGTTCTGGGCGTACTGAGAGGCAGACTTTCACATACCTACTGAACTTGAAAGTCAAATGAGCAACTACTCTGTAAGTTCCATGGTGGTTTTATGATTTAATTTCTGCCTTTATTAGGTACCTCTGCCCCTATGTGTAGGAACCAGGCCCAAATCAAAACTCTTTCTATATAGTGCAATTAATCTGTCCTGGTCAGGCTTTAAGCATTGACAAAGAAGGTGGCTGTCCAGAACAAAATGGTCACTGCCTTGTGACCTGCTCTGTCTGAGCACTGCGAGATGGAGGTTGCTGCCACCAAGGGAATGTGAAGCAACAGCAGCAGCTGAGGATGTAAAACAGCAGTTGGTGCTCTGTTTTCCTCTGGTAATAGCTTCCCTTCCAGCTTCAGGCCTGCTTGTGCTAGACTTATTCCAAACCAGGGCTGTGAACATCTAATGATGACATGGTAGTGTTTATGTTTAAGTTCATACTGTGGAAAAGGGAGTGGTGGACTGTGGACTCTGTAGAGTCTTAAATCTTTTTTCTTCTGTTTTTATCAATGCAATGTGGCTGAACATAAATGTTTTCTCATTTTAACTCTGTAAGAGCTACCTTTTGCTTAGCTTGGGATCAGGTTCTGAGAGAGATGGCTGTTACAGGAGAACTATATGGAGTTCTGGCAGAGTTGTTCTCTGTGTGGCAATGGCTTCATGGAAAAGCCTGAATTTCTCCCTGTGCAACTTCCTCAGCTAGGGAATTTTAGTAAGGAATGTTTTTATTTACACCAAAGTTGAGCCTGAACAAGTTGAGCTCCTGCTGGTCCTTGGAGTGTTGAGCAAGGGAGGAAAGACTTTGATGTTAATTGTTCAAACAGTTATGTCTTATGCAGCATGGTGTAACTCTCAATCCTGTTATTTGAAGGCTTTGGAAATTTGTGAAATACTTAGTAGTTCATGCACCAGCCTAGACCTGAACCTCTGTGACTTCAGGAGCCATTTGTGTGCATCTTGAAATTTCAGCAGCAATTCTTTGCAGAAGCTTCTTTATTTTATTTGCAGTTGTGAGCAATGAGCTGTAGAAGTGCCATGGTGTCCACAACAATTCTGGCAAACCAGATTAGGAAATCTTTGTCTTAGGTTGTGGAGGGAGGGGTTTTCTATACTTTAGCAGATCAGAGAAGTTTTACGTCCGTTAGACATACAATTTTCTACAGCATCTGCTATGAGTAAACCTATTTTCTTTATGAATATAGCACTACTGTCATTGTGTTATATGGTTATATTGTGTGTCTTACTCTAGGTATAGTACTATAGGTGTTTTCAAGTATCTTCTGTCTCACACAGCTGAGACTCACTACGTTGTTTATTCTTTAAACACTTGTAGTTTGCAAGCAAGGATAGGATGGTTGAAATTACAGGAGTGAAGGGGGAAATCGCTTTTCTCTTAACACCTGTTTGCTAATGGGGCTAATTTGTAGTTGGCAAAGCAGAATGAAATCAATCTACTTGTTCTCTTTTAGGCCCTGGTATATCCAGCTATGAAAGTAACCCTGGAGCTCTTGCCAAACCCTTTGATGACTGTCTGAATAAAGTCAAGGAGAGAATACCAGTTAATCTGCATAAAAACACTTCTGTTTATCTGGGTGCTACAGCTGGCATGAGACTACTGAGGTATGGCAGAAATTTGAACTGCTCTGTACATATACTGGCGTAGCAGTCTGTGAAAACAGAATGTGAAAAATGTACTGGACACATTTTTATCCATTGGAAATTGGCCATCTCAAAAGGAAATGGAGCCCAGCCAATTTAGTGTAATTAACATTTTTAGTAGGGAAAGTGGGTCTGTATAAAAATCCTCTGTTACGCCATATTGAAAAGAAATGCTTGCTTTACTCTGGAGAAGGCAAGAGTTTAATTTTCTCTTCCGTTACTGTCTTAAAATCCAGTGATATGTAACAGATAATGTTTGTGTGTATCTGTGGGCAGCAAAGGCAGATTAAAGCTAGACAGTGCAGGGTTTTCCAAGTGTGCATGTGGTGTAATGTGGCTTTTGGGGTCTTTCTGTGGCTTTAGCCCTAGCACAAACTGGCTTTTTATGTTTGTTCTGTGGCTAAACAGAGTGGGAAGAAAGGCCCCGGGACTGTTTTAACCAGCAGCTGTCATATAAGCACTCAGTTCACTAAAAAGAAAAGTATATATAAAGAAACAAAACACCCATGAACTTGTATGATAAAGAGTTTGTGTATAGTGGGGAAGTTGCTTGCTGAAACGATGCTGGATACTTGGCTGTTCCCTTTCATAAGCTTCCCCTTTAGGAAAACAATGTCTATTTTTATAAGGCGATTGTAGGATTTTTCTTGAATTTCTAGTCAGTGAACAATAAACATGAAATTGCCTTTTCAGATGCTCAGTGTCTCATGTTTTGTGAATTGCTTAGGTTGCAAAATGAAACGGCAGCCAATGAAGTCCTTGCAAGCATTCAAAACTACTTCAGAGCACAACCTTTTGAATTTAGGGGTGCACAAATCATAACTGGGCCAGAGGAAGGGGTGTATGGATGGATAACAGCCAACTATTTAATGGGAAATTTCTTAGAGGTGTGTGGAAAAAACCTGCATGTTTTTCTTTTCACTGTTTCTTTCTTATAGATTAGAAGTTTGAGAGGACATGCCTGTTAAAACATTATAGCTTCCATTTTGCACTTAAATATAACAGGGTCATTTGTGGCTGTAATAGAACAAAGCAAACGTAAATCAAAGAGTATGATGTTGCAGGAATGTGATATGGCAAAGGTAAAATTGTTGATCTACAACCAGGGCTCTTCCTTAAATGACATCAGATACCTCACCTAGAAAGGGAAGTTGCGTAGCTCTTAAATGCATTTGTATGTTAAGTGTGACAGGTGTTGATTGTCTTGACAGTGGTGCCAATTAAAGATGACGACTTCTGTTTTTCTGTGACTTCCTCAGGTGGTTTGCTGTCCCTGCAGCTCTACTGGTGAAGGATCTGCACAGCTTAGGGGTCTCCAAACTGTTTCGCGGTGTTGGCTCACTTGTCTTAAGCAGACAAGACTCTGTGAAGCAGTGAGGGTGGTTAAATTGATGTGGCCAATTATGCCTCAGCTGAGCCAGAAATCATTCATATACAGTTCATTCCAATACTGCTGAAAAGCTGTAGGCTATGACCAGTGGGCTGTGATACCAACTGTCATGTCTTGTGCAAAGTGATACCAATATAAAGATACTTATGCTGTCCTTGAAGTCAGAATTCTGTCAGGCAGGACCCTCATAGCAGAGAGAGAATCAAATGTATTGTAAGATCCCTTTTTATATATAGACATTCAGTATAATTTCATTCCCAGTAAAAGCTGTACCAAGGTGATCAGTAATGCAGTTTATCTGCATTCATGGCAGCTGTGTGCTGCCCTTAGCATTAACTGCACTCCTTCCAGATAGTCTCATTAGGTTGAAAGAAATTTCAGCCAAACCCCTGAGTATTGTTAGCTGTCCTAGTTGAATGATTCCTGTTAGATCATGGTAATTACCAAGCAGGAATTAGTTGTTGGTGATCTGAGTGATAGCTCATGGTGAATGTGTTGTTGACCCCTACAAAGTTAAGAAAAATCAGATGTTCTGGAAGAGTTTTCTCACTGTATGCATTTCATGCAGCAAAAATGATATCATGAACTTCAGGGTGGTGTCAGTTTTCTGCCACATGAATTTTCTTAATCCAGATACCAAATCCCACGTGGCAGATTCATAAGGACTACTGAAGGGACTGCAAGACACTATGAAGCTGGTTTAGTATAGATAGTTGTGTGAAGACCTGCCTGTGTAGGAGAGAGAAATCTTCACCATTCTTGTGACAGTGGGCTAAGAGTCAAATTCTGCTAGCGGCTGTTAGTGGGAATCTTTCACTGTAGATTTTTTTTTTCTCATGGTTATATTTGCTAGCCGATAAAGTTTCTTTGCCCTTCTTGTGTATACATTCATATCGTCATGCTCAGTAAATAATACTACAGTGAATATCAAGATAGTCAAGGTGCAGAATACAGATTTTGTATGATTATCTATGTAGATCAAATACAGAATTTGGGGGATGTTTTGGGTAATAGGGAAAAATGCTGGCTGAATGGATCAGATATATTGCTACTGCAGTTTCAGTGAAGGAAATGTACAGATTAGGGGCCCTTGTTCTTTTGACTTTGATGGAGCTTTCATTTGAATTTCTGTGTTTTTTTCTTTTATTTTCACTCTCTTTTTTCTATGTGATCTCTTAATATTCTATTCCTTTAATAATACTTCTTGCCTTGAAACAAGCAAATCTTCATACTATTTCCATCCAGATTTGTTCAAGATCTCATGGGTGCCTGGACTTCAGTTCCCTGCATTCTAGTGCAGATAGATATTGGTCTGGCTAGTCCTGTGCTTTGATCATTGTGCTGTCCTCTGAGTTGAAAGCTACACTGCATTCCTTTTCCCCATTTTTAAAGATCATTTCATCCCTCTTATGTAGAAAAGCATCTGCATGTTTTCCTCAGAGATGAGATTTTTTGGAAAGGGTGCAGGGCAAAGCGGGGAGGAATCTCAAAAAGTTAAGAGTAGAAAAACTTGAAGGGAGAACAAGCAGATAATATTTCCTAATTAGCCTTGTTTGTATTTTTACATGTAGAGAAACCTTTGGAGGACATGGGTCCATCCTTATGGAAAAGAGACTGTGGGTGCGCTGGATCTTGGAGGAGCTTCCACTCAAATTTCATTTATCCCAGAGGACACTCAGGAGAATTTCAATAGCACCTTGCAAGTGAAGTTGTATGGTTACAGCTACAACGTCTACACTCACAGCTTCCAGTGCTATGGGAGAGATGAAGCTGAGAAAAGGCTTCTAGCATTGCTGCTCCAGGTCTGTTTGAGACCCTTTGCTATATTACTCTTGCAGCTCAGTAATGTCTGAGCAGGTTCTTAGGCTTGTGTTAGCTTCTGTTTGATGGAGTTTGGAGACCCCAATAAGAGCTCTGTTGTGCTTAGTTGTGGACCAACGCACTTAGGCTTCGTACAAAGATATTCATATTTGTTAAAAATTGGTGAGAGTTTTGTACTGTTTGACAAAAAGGCCCAACTAGACCTCTAAGTGTTTTGCTGATCTTATAAATTATTGTGGGTTTGCGTGGCAAGGTTTTGGTAGTGGGGAGCTACAGGGGTGGCTTCTGCGAGAAGCTGCTAGAAGCTTCCCCTGTGTCTGATAGAGCCAATGCCAGCCAGCTCTAACACAGACCTGCCGCTGGCCGAGGCCGAGCCCATTAGTGATGATGGTAGCGCCTCTGGGATGAAGTTTAAGAAGGAAAAAAAACCGAGCAGCAGCTTTTGCAACCAGAGAGAGGAATCAGAAGATGTAAGAAACTTTGCAGACACCAAGGTCAGTGAAGAAGGAGGGGCAAGAGGTGCTCCAGGTGCCAGAGCAGAAATTCCCCTGCAGCCTGTGGTGAAGACTATGGTGAGGCAGGCTGTCCCCCTGCAGCCCATGGAGGAAGGATGATGGGGAGCAGATATCCGTGTTCAGCCCGTGGAGGATCCCACACCAGAGCAGGTGGAAACACCTGAAGGAGGCTGTGACCCTGTGGGAAGCCCATGCTGGAGCAGGCTCCTGGCAGGACCTGTGGTCCTGTGGAGAGAGGAGCCCACGCTGGAACAGGTTTGCTGTCAGGACTTGTGACCCCATGGGGGACCCACGCTGGAGCAGTCTGTTCCTGAAGGTCTGCACCCCGTGGAAGGGACCCACATTGGAGCAGTTTGTGAAGAACTGCAGCCCATGGGAAGGACTGACATTGGAGAAGTTGGTGGAGGACTGTCTCCTGTGAGAGGGACCCAACACTGGAGCAGGCGAAGAGTGTGAGGAGTCCTCCCCCTGAGGAGGAAGGAGTGGTGGAGACAACGTGTGATGAACTGACCACAACCCCCATTCCCCATCTTCCAGCACCACTGGCAGGGAGGAGGTAGAGAAAACTGGGAGTAAAGTTAAGCCTGGGAAGAAGAAAAGGGTGGGGGGAGGTGTTTTAAGACTTGGTTTTATTTCTCATTGCTCTACTCTGTTTTGCTTGATAATAAATTAGATGAATATTTTTTTTTTCTAAGTTTAGTCTGTTTTCTCCGTGATGGTAATTAGTGAATGATCTCTCCCTGTCCTTATCTCAACCTACCAGCTTTTTGTTATACTCTTTCTCCCCTGTGCAGCTGAGCAGGGCAGAGATAGAGTGGCTCTGGTGGGCACCTGGCCTCCAGCCAGGGTCAACCCACCACAATCAATTTTTGATAATGGAGTTTCTATGAATTGTAATGATCAGCAACGTGGTACTGATCAGCCATGACAGAGAAGAGAAGAGAACAAACGTACATGCATATGTGGTTTAAAGATTCCTATGGTTAATGCCAAATTAGGTCTTTCTTGCTTTTGAGTTACCTTTACTGGGTTTCTTTGTTTTTGCTTTTTTTTTCCCAGAAATCAAACACCAGTTCCAATGTGGATAATCCATGTTACCCTCAGAATTATAATACTTCATTAACAATGAAGTACTTCTCTGGCAGCCTTTGTACACAGTCTCTGAAACCAGCAAATTACTACCCAAACCAGCTTGTGAACTTCCATGGAACAGGAGACCCAGGTCTGTGCCAGGAGATGGTTTCTTTATTGTTTAACTTCACTGCTTGCAGAGACAGAGAAGACTGTTCATTTAATGGAATCCATCAGCCAAAAGTTAAAGGGAATTTTGTGGTAGGTTTGCAAACACAGCATTTCTTTTTGAGCTTACTTGCTTTTGATTTCTGTAGTTCTGCAAGTAACAGGCGTGTCATCTACTCCTTTTCTATAGGCTTTCTCAGGATTCTACTATACAATTAATGCTTTGAATTTGTCTGGGCAGTTCTCCCTAGCTGACTTCAATTCAAGTATGTGGTTTTTCTGCTCACAGAGCTGGGCACAGGTAAGTGGGTTGTTTGGATTTTTCTTTTTTTTTCTTTCTTTTTTTTTTTTTCTTTTATCTGTAAAAGGGAGATTTAAAAAGAATAGGACTGGACAAGTATTCAGAACTTTTCAGAAGATCTGTATCAACTTCAACGTCTGTTTTCCCCCTGTGCTTCAAATCATGTAGTATTTCTAGCATGCTTAAAACTTGCAATAGGTTTGGAAATTTCATTCGCCATGATTCTAAGCTGAGATTCTGGCCTATATTGATATGTGGCAAAACAGTGCATGCGTTTTCTTCTTTTTATCTTAGAGCTTTGCACAGCTGAGATGTCACAAAGATAGTAAGGGCTGTTGCAACTGAATATATGTGGGTGTAAATTTATGCATTTCAGGGGATTAGAGATTGCCCTTATGGAAGTTTTTAGAAGGCTGATAGAACAGGTCAGTTAAAATTTAAAAACAAAACTCTGCTAGACTGACATTCATTAACACCACACTTCAATCACACACATTATCAGTATTATCACTATATTTTCAAAGCAGTTAGTACTTACCAGTTGTATCCTACATTACCTGTGAGTGCACAGTAGCACAGAGCAGATGCAGTGTAGTTGGAGCTGATGAGGTGGAATTAGCACTGCTGCCTGAAGAATTTGTACCAGTGGAAGGCAAATTGATTTTTTTTTTTCCCCATTATTGCCCTCAGAGTTCATCTGAGGGAAGGGTATAGTCTCATATTTTTTTGCTATTACGTGTGCTAAGAAAAGCAACTAAAGCAAATTGTCCCCAGCTGGCAATCCATGGCCTTTTCTGTACAGCTTTCACCCAGAAGTTCTTAATTTACAGCTTGCTTGATCTGTCTGTATGTGTATGCTGTGATATTCAGGTCCTGATCTTGTAACCACTGGGACTCGTAACAGCACTTTCAGATCAGACTGGAAGATCAAAAGTACTTTGCTTGGGTCTGTGAATTCCCACTGATACTCATGATCCAAACGAGCACCCCAGGTCACAACTGACAGCCAAAGAGCAGTCTTGTGATATAACATGTTCTATGTAATGCAGGCATCTTTATTTAATTGAGGTTTAACTGTATTTTTCCAATCCTGCAATATTCCTTATGTCCTGTTCTGATCTCAGCTCTGATAGCGTGAAGCTAGGGTAAATTGACAGACCTGTTTTAAATTTGCAGGAAGGTACCTCACATCACCAAACTTGCTCCCTGTCTGCATTCATTTTGTTGCTAGCATTTCCAATTGGAACTTACCATAATCACTTGGTAGCTGACTGCCACGTGCAAGGCTGACTGTCTGTGATCCTCTTAAAAAGAGATTTGTGGCCATGGTTTACTACCACAGTTTTAACCATGCTGTAAAGACGATGTGGAAAATTCAGGAACCGTAACATCCTCAATCTTTTATGTGCAGTTTTATGTTTATTTTCATTTTTAACCACATAAGTTATATCACTGTCAGGGTCTTTCTTTTTCTAAATCTCCACGTCTAGTTGTCCACAATTTTACTTGGTGTTTCTGAAAAATGCTAATAAATTCCAATTGGAATCCAAATTACACTCTAGTTATAAAAACCAAAAGCATTTGGTTTTCATAATTTATGTGTTTTTAAAAAACCTTTTGCTTTCAGCTCCAGTTTATGCTGCCTAAATTTGAAGAAATATATGCTAGATCCTACTGTTTTTCAGCCAATTTCATTTATTACTTGCTTGTACATGGTTACAACTTTGATGCAGAAGTTTGGCCACAGATACATTTTCAAAAGGAGGTGAGTAATAATAATTTCCTCTTACTATTATTTTAATCCAAAGAAGTTCAGAAGGAGACAGAAGATGCAGCAGCCTATAAAAATATAACAGTTGTAAACAGCCTTTGTAAATGATTGTCAAATGTTTGGCATAAGACAAAGCCACTTTCAAGCCTCAATAGCGATTTCAGCCTGGTTCCAGGGGTTGCAGCATTACTCGGAGATGCTGCCTAGATTCTTTCAGAGAGCTTTGAGAAAGGATTAAATAATTGTGTTTTAAACCTTGCCCCAGTTTGTTGAAATAGTGGCTCGCTCGAGGCAGTGATCTACCTGAAACCTTGCTGGTCAGGGTCAGTTTGAGCTAACCCTGCTGAGCTGGACAGGAGAACTCCCGCTTTTCTGTTTGCTGGCAGAGCTGGTTTGTAGTCAGTAGTGATGAAGCAACTAGGGCAGTTTTTATCCTCAGCTGGCACATCCATCTGTGCCATAATCTGGTTCTCTGGAATAAGAATGTGTACTGATGGGGTATTGGCTTTCAGCTGGCAGAGAGAGAAAGCTTACAACATTTGTGTTAATAGCTGCATTTCTCTCTTCCTTGACCAGAATTTTTCTCCTAAAAAAAGAGTACTTGGAACGAGCTTGTATATATCCATTCTAAAGCTACTGCTAAGAAATCTTTGCTTCCAAATCAGAAGGCATGGCCACTATCTAAGCTTGGCTGTTACATAAAGAAGTGTGGTCTCCACAGTGCTCTGCGCTTTCCGCTCTGCGACTGTACAGAGCCTTATTTTAAAACTTTGTCCCAGGCTGTCTCTTAATCTGTACAGTTTGGAAATGCTTAAGCACTTGCATGCAAAACCAGCAAAAGAATAGGTTGTAGATCTTCATGGAATATTCTTAAATGCAGGGTATGCTGGCAAGCTGCAAAAGAGAAATGTTTTCTGTAAGCAATGTTTTCTGAACAGTCCTATCTATTACTGGTGCACTAAGGAATCAAGTAGGATTTTCTTGCCTTATTTTTTTCTCTGGTGGGCAACCATTAGCAGCTCTGGAGAAGTATCCAGAGTTTAGCCATTCTACCAGGAAATCAGCATAGAGCTTACTCTGGGATCTTAATCTGGACCTGGTAGGGGGTGGATTTAAATATATCTTTCAATATATCTTGTATTGTCCCCAGCAGATAGGAGCAGCCAAACACAGCAAAATTTTTCTGTGTTTTGCCAAGACTATAAACATACTGAGCAAAATAAAAACCCAAAAGGCTTATTTGAAATTAATACCTTTGTTATCTAGAATAGGCACTAGGGTAATCATGAAGCTCCAAAAGGAAAAATAACATGCTCTTAAATAGATCTGCCTCTATTAAAATAAGAAGATCTAATGTTAACTGATCAGCTAAGCTACCCCAGAGATAACAGCACAGTTTTTCCAAGAGTGGAGGGTGGGGGTTGTTGCCTATGCTGGGAATATATTTCCTTTTAATTAGTGAACACAACCAATGAAAAAACCTTAACCCAATGCTAAGATCTGGGCAAGATCTAGAGCTAGATGATTTGCAAAAGTTCTAAACCTCATAATGAGAATTTTTTACCCTCTCAGCAATGAAAAACCACCTTGATCCGTCTTACCTCTTTACTCACCTGTTGTATTTCAGTTGCTGTTGCTGTAGCTTTCTTTTTATCGGTTAAACAGAAGGTATTGGTGTTAGGATATACACAACTACAAAAAGAACCAAATATTATAGGCCCTTACGGTCTCCTACAACCAGTAGCTGACTGCTTAAAACTGTTCATTAAAGACATTAAATAATTTATTAAAGTTCATCCCTCTACCTCATCATGATGCTTTTTATACAAGAATAACCAAAGAAGCTTGGTTTCCTAAACTTAAGCAAACTACGTACATGCAGCCATTCAGGCAAACTTGTCTCTGTAGTTGCGAAGTGGGATGACCTGTAATGAAGATGGAAAGCCAGATGGAGAGCTGGTTGTTTGCAGAATGCAACTTCAGCTTTGTCTTGTAGTATACCCTAGAACTACATAGAGTGATTTGAAAGTGCTGCAGGCCCTTTGAAAAAGAAAGCTACCTATACTAGACTGTAAACCATATATCTTGTAGCTGACCCTCTAGGCTAGCCCTTGTTTAATGAGTTCCTCTTGATTTCTATTGATATGCCCCCCCCCTTATTTTTTCACTCTGTTTAACATAGTGGTTTTCTTTTTTAAGTTTGATTTATAGGAGGCAGTGATATGTATTTATGTTTTATATAAAATAGGCAAACCACTATTGGAGCCTGGGAATGTGAGAGGAGGACATGGGACACGCTATCTTCTGCCTTTGATCCTGTGCTTACCAAGTGGCAGGATGATGATTTAATGAAAAAGGCAGTGGAAAATGGATAAACTCTGCTCAAATTAGAAGTTGGGAAAGTCAGCAAAGCAGGAGGACTGTGGAGCAAATAGAAACGTTCCCCCTTTGCTTTTGTTTCACCTGTAGATTCCCACTTATGGTTTGGTTTGATTTTTTTTTTTAAATGGAAGAGCCTAGTGCTGGTTCATTTGCAGGCACAAAACCAACCATGGAACAAAAGATGATAGAGATGCTGCTTTGGGGCCTTTACTCTGGCCTCTTTGACCGTGTCGGTGGGACTCTGTGGGTTTTTTGTTTGCGTGAACTGAATAACATCCTAGGAATTAGCACAGTAGTGCTCTTTTTTTTTTTTTTTTTTAAAGTGTGTTTCTTGCACAGAAAATCCCCTAACTGGCTGTCTGCATATATACCACACATCCTATGTGGTATATATGTGGGTGGTATATATACCACCCATCCATCTAATAATACCTTTGTCTCAGTTCTTTAGCCCAATGACCATTTTCATCCTCTGGAACTACAAAAAAAAAAAAAAGGGGGGGGGGGTAATTTAAAATGGTTCTGTATCTTCTTTGTATACTGCAACGAAGTTTTCTCCTTGCTAACTTAAAGGGCAGATGCCAGTATCAGCAGTTGAGCTCTTGGAACCTCTTTTCTTTGCCTGAAAAGTCCATGGGAACAGGACTCTTCTGTCTTTATTTCAGGTTGGTAACAGCAGTATAGCATGGTCACTCGGTTACATGTTAAGCCTCACGACCATGATTCCAGCAGAAGGCAAGCTGATCCACTTACCTCTGAAACCTCCTTTGTTTGCTGGGCTCATCGTCTTCCTCACAGCTACAGCATTGTTGTGTCTTCTCTTCCTTGTTTACTTGAGTATTGTATCACGTAATCGAAAGAACATCAGTTGCGTTGAACATGTATTTATTCCAGAATGAATTAACTTTACTGAAGACAAACAAAAAATTTTATAGTGCTATTAACTTAAGTGGGACTTTATTTTTGAAAAATGGAGAGTGAAATAAAGACAGGCAGAAAGACTTCAGGAACAGAAGCATAAATAGAGAAGAGACACAAAAGAATCTGTGATATGGCAAATTGGAGTGCTTTTGAAATATTTTGGCAACTGTTTCTGTAAATCTAGTTGGTTTGTCCAGTGTGCAGCAGGCAACACGTGTCACTTTGCTTGATAAGGGATTAATAGCCTTTTCCTACCAGGTATGTATTATTTTTTTGTTCATTAATTCTGCACTAACTGGTAAACTCAAGTGGTGATGGATTTGATCATAGAGGCAGTTGTTTAAGATAAAATTAAACAAGTCAGTAGGAACTGTGGGAGGCAGTAACATGGTAGCTGTTCTTGTGTGCAGTGCTGACACTAAAAGCCCTCAAATAATCTGATTTCAAATCTGGAACAAGCACTGGGTAATGACAGGAACTGAAAGGAACAGCTGGGATAGAATTGACTTTATTTTATTGCTGTTCCAAACTGGTTGATCCCCACCACATAAAGGTGTAATAAACTGCCAACACCTCTCAGGACTTTCAAGCCTGTCTTAAAACTGAGCTATATCTTTTGGTACTACAGAGATCTCAAAGATTTGCTTTGAAGGTGGATCAAAATGCTCTCATGCTTTAGTAACTAAATTTGACGTAAATTTAAATGTCTCATAGTTACCTCCAGAAGCCACTAGAGTTTTCAGTGTCCTTTCTCTAACTTTGACAGAAATACTTTTTGTAGGTTCTCATACTGTACCACTGACCTGTGTTCCCTACATGTTGTTGATCTCACACTCAGTACTGGCTTGTCATGTACATATTATTTTAACTGTCTGGGTAGAGTCTCAGGCCTGGGATCATCTGAAGCATTAAAATGTTAAGCTCTTCATTCAAGACCAAGAGGTATAGGAGCCAGCCTGCAGGCCAGTGGAACACCCTCTCTGTAATGGGTTCGGGGACACATTGCTGGAGCTGCAGTCATGGCTGTAGTAGAAAGTAAAATCTAAAAGGGAGATTACCATATTCAACATCTATTGCTAACAAGCTAAAGCCTGTGAGGCCACATGAGTAGTGGTTTCCACACGGGTCTGTCGCATGTAAGAGACCTCCTTGTTGATGCATACACTCAAAAGACAAGTTAACATCAGATTATGAATTCCAATGGCACGTAACGTGTTTTCTATCCCAACTTCATCTGTTCCCCTTATTGACTAGCTTGTGAGATAGGAGAACAGTGGCCGGCCAGTATCTTTTTCCATGAATAGTATTTTCAATTTCTGTCTTTTGTTTCTATATCACCTTCTTACTTTCAGGTTTGGTTGTGGGGTTGAGGTTTTGTTTTCTTTTGTTTTTCACAGTTTGATAGATGATTTGAAAGGAACTAAATATCTTTTCAAATACGAAAAAGAAAACAGAAAAAAGAAGTGAGTTATTTTTCTAGAGGATCAACAGTGAGGGCCTTGTCCTTTCTCTGTTGGTATACTACGTCCTGTCAGTCTTACTAGAGTACTTAAAATAATGCAGAAGGTATTACAAGGTGATGAAGTGCTCTGTGGCACCAAAGTTACATCTGGTAAAACATAAAATTTACTTCAGAATGTGTGGACATTACAGAGGTTGGCATGAGATAAAAGCCTTATTTTGTGTGATTGATCTGGAACTGCAGCTAAGGGTAAAACCAGGCAGCTGACAGCATTAAAATGTTTTCTTCAGCTGCCAAATTTCTGCTGCTGAAAATTATATTCTGGGATATTTACTTGCCATACAAAACCTTTGCTTTGTGTTGTTTCGGAATGGCAGAGCCATTCAGGCATGTGGTTTTGCACAAATGGAACATGCTTGGAAGTCAGTCTTCTTAGAGTTGGCAGCTAAAGAACAAGTAAATTTGTTCAAAAATCGCTCAAACTTCCAGGTGTACTTGGAAACAGCCAGTATCTGATCAAAGAATGCCTTCTGGCCATGAATCACCTTCTGTTTTCTTTTTTCAGTAGTTCCCTCTTCTCCCTATGTATATAACCTCCCTCCTGTATCACTAGGAGACCCACCTGCTCACTCCTCTGTCTCCTGGCAGTTTCAGCTGGGAAAGCTGGAACTATTGAACTTCCAGCCGGGCAGCCGCACCACCATCACTTACAGCTTCTTCCAGGCCAGCACCGTGGCTGCGGTTCAGTGTCACAGTAAAAAAAAACCCCTTGACTTGGACAGGTAGCCAGTGTGGCTACCCTTGGCCATAGCGGGTGCTTCTGGATGGGAGGTGAGGCAGTGGGGATGGTGATTGTTTCGGTAACCATAGCTAAATCCTCCCCCAAGTCTGAGTTGGAACCAGATCAACGGGTGTAACGTTGTCCCATCATCTAGAAGTGAACGGATCTCTGGGAGAGCCAGTGAAGTGAACAGCATTTGGAAATCTCTACAAACTGAGGTTACTCATTTTTTTTATACTCTACTGACTGCTCATGAAGATTAATAAAATTAAGTTGTGAAAAGCTAAGCCAAGAGTACTTTTTATTTTTTATTGTGGTGGTTTCTCTGGAGTGCACTGTGCTCATTAATTTTTCATCCTGGTAGACAAGTTCTTATCAGAGGGATAGGAAATCTCTGAAACGCTTTTCTGGGGGATGGGAATTGGCACGCTGTGAAACTGATCCTGCAAGGTTGGAAGGCTCTGGAGTGCACTGTGCTCATTAATTTTTGAATGCATATTCTCTGCAAGGAAACCATGGTGGTTAAAACCAAGCCACTCTTCTGAAATTTTTTTTTTTTAAATATGTATTTATACATCTATATATATCTACACACAACACAGAGACATGTATAAACAATTTCTACTCTTAAACATTGTTAGCATTTCAGGCAGGGACACTGACACTTTTTAGGGCGTACTTCAGGTTCACCGCCATAATGTCAAGTTGAAAGGCTGCATGCCAAAGAGAAGCAGCAGTTCCCTGTTATCAGATAGGATTATGTAATATGAAAAAAATCTCATCTATGGAGAAGCAGCATGAAATTAATCCACCAGAAGAAAGAGATGAGAAATTAAATGTATGTGGATGTTTGTCACTTCCCCCTCCCCTTCACAAACTTTTCATAAAGCAATACACCAACTTGGCAGAAGAAAGCAGTAACTTGTACTGCATGGCATAACTCCGCATTCAGTGTGATAATCATAGCCCAATTTGGGGAGTTTTTGGTCAATTTTTAAATTCCATCACTGTTTCAGGAACATGGTCACATGGATGGCAATGAAGACTATCACAAAAAGTGCTCACCTATATTTAATTTATGAGTTTTTCTGTGTAGCAAGAGGAAGGCAGTATCTAGTTACTTGCTTAGCAACATTTGTGCAGGCCTAGTCTATGTTTTTAAAAGTGTCTTCATGGGAGGAAATGCTTTTAAGCTTTAAGTCCTGAATTGTCTTGTGTTCGATGTTAAGGCACAGCCTAAGTTTGGTGGTGCCTCTTCCAGTCATTTATTATCTTAATGTGCAGAAATGCATGCATGCAAGTTATAGTGATGTAGAACAGGCGCAGCCCTCACGTACCCAGTGAGTCATCAATGCAGTCATCGGTGTCATTTGAGCATCTCTGCCATAAAACATTAAAAGGTCCTTAAAAAGACCAAGATTTTAGGTAACCTCCCTTCCTTCCTCATAAGCAGTACTGCAGAGTAATAGCAGATCAGCTGAAGGCAATGAAAAATACTGGGTTTCCAACTCACTGCAAAATAGAAGAATACAAAAGCCATCATCTTCTACTGCCTTGACCTAGAACGTGTTTAAAAAAACTGGTTTAATACATGTATTAATATATTACTACTGTAAAGCACAGTAAAATAATGTCGCTGTAATGGTATTCTGCATGGGACTTTCAAAAATACCTGATGGAGTTAAGTGCTTATTAACATTTTAATGATCCATTCCCTGGGCACTCGCATAAATATACGTACACCCTTTAAAATTGCTTAAGTGCATTTTTTACTTGCTCTCGTTTATTATAAAAGCAAAACTGTACAAGCAACAAACACTATGCTTCAGACAGCTGAATTGGGATGTTTCATCCTATACGCGCTGTGTCTTTGCTCTCTAGGAAACGTCATTCACGCGCCAGCGGGCACGGAGCAGTAAAACGAGCACAGCCCTGCGCTGGTCTCTGGAGCTGAGGGGCAACGCGGTCCAGGAGCAGAAGGATCCCATTCTTCTGGCAGCGTGCTGCGCACGGTGCCGCCGGCGCGGTGCCTTCTGCCACAGGCGGGAGAGTGACGGCTTTCGCAGCACAGGCCCGACGCCTGACTTCTGCCCCTCCGTACCGCCGTGCATCGCGCAGTCGGCTGCACCTTCCTTGTGTCCGCTTGCTTTTAAACCGACTTTTCACCATCAGGTGGCATCGCCTACTACGCAGAATTATGCTGCTGGTTTTACCTTCTCGAAAAGCTCGTTCTGAACGCGTGCTGCTGCCTCCGTCCCACGCCTGTTTTGTGTTTGCTCTTTGCCCCCGCAGCGCTGCCCTGCCTATTGCCAAGCTGCTCTTTCCAATCGGGCCAGCTCCGCACTGTGACGCAAAACCCACGCACGGTCTGGGGGTATTTTTTACTCATCCCCTCATTAAAACGTTCTGCCTTTCGAAGGGAAGGGTAGTTTTAACGAGTTGTCTCTGAGCACGTCGGCTGGGCTCAGCCAACTTTCTCCTCAGCTCGGACACGAGCAGCTCACCAGCTCTGCCGCAGCACTGACAGCGGCCCCTGCACGTCTGCCTTCTCCGGTGTTCTTCTGCCACCGGGCCACTCTCTCACGGGGGCTGCGACCCGACCCAGCGGCCGAGTCGGAGCACCGAGGCTGTCCTTACCCCCCGAGCTCGGCAGGAACCGTAACTCGCTGATTTCCAGAGAGCGGGACCGGCTTCAGGCTGCGGCCCCTCACCCACCACACACACTCGGCACTACGCATGCGCACGGCGGCGACCAC
>VXBL01007874.1:445346-462824 GCA_013400195.1 Aramus guarauna
AAAGAGAAAAAGTCTATAGTTAAGTGCTCTTGGTTCTTGTCTAAACATGTCTGATCCTGTGTTTGCCATCTCAATGTGGTGGGTTTTTGTGGGTTTGTTTGTTTGTTTGTTTGGGTTTTTTTGTTTGGTTTGGTTTGGGTTGGGTTTTTTTGAGATATAATTTTTTGGGAAGAGCAATCTCTGGATTTACTGATCTTCCTAGTTTTCAAATACTGGTATTCAAACTGCCCTTCCGTCAAGATTTGCTTGGTGAGGACCGTGACATTTTCAAATCATTTGGTCTTGTAGTTACCTGTATGTTAACAGTAGATAGTACTGCCTGTTCTGAACTCCTTCTGTGCCACCAATGCTGACCATGGACTTGGGGCAAGTCTGGTCCCGTTTACAGCTGGGTTCCTTCTGGTTATTTTGTCTCCCTTCACTTGTAGTCCTGTTAAATATTCACAGTCCTGTATGTTTCTCTCCTTTCCACCTGCCTACATTGATAAGGTGTCTCTGAAGGTGCCTGTCTTTCATCGAGATGAAAAGGTGCTGATTTCTATTCACGGCATTGTTGGTATATGAGTAAGTACAGCTTACAAGCAAGAAGTGGTAGGGGGAGCGAATTGCGGGGATGGCTGTGCAGTTTGGGCTCTACTCATTTCAGATCTTCAGCTTTTGGTTCATCCTTTGTATAAGTTCTGTTGGGTTTTGGTTTGGGTTTTTTGGTTTGTTGTTGTTTTTCGGGGTTTTTTTTCCTTAATTCTGAAATAGTTTTTAATCTTGTTTTGAGCTTGAAGTTAAATACACTATTGTTACACTCAGGTACTTTTGAGTTTATACTGGGCTTCCCTTCTCTGAAGCAGAAAGAACTGCTTTTACCTATTTTAAGCACTGCATCCCGAGTTGTGCCAAAGTACCGCAGTCCTTGTCCCTGCCTGGACACCGGCAGCGGCCCTGTGGATACTGGTGATGTACCCACACCCTCTCTTCTCCCCTGAACGCGTAACAGGCTTCATTCCTGGATGCTGTGCAACCTCCAGTTCATAGTGTCCTTGGTGGGAATTTGGCCCAAGTATCACTTTTTGCAGTTGACCACTGTGTTATATTCTTGTTCTAAATAAATGAAGAGTTGCTCATTTTTTCCTTGCCTCACTTTTGGCAATCATAAGCCGTTCTGAGTGCTCTCCAGGTAAGTCTTCGTAGCAAACTCTGCCTCCTCCCCCAAAAGCTGTCAGAGCACTAGGTGCATCCGAATTAGAGAAGTTTTCCCTGGGCAGTCAGCTACTTGTGGTGATCGCCAGCCTAAAAATTATGCCATTGCCACCAGCACAGAGCTACTTCCTGCTTCATAAGATGCGTTGACCTAATTCTCATTGCAGAGGAAGTACATTTTAACATTTCCCCGGTGGTCTCCTGCTATGAGGATATTTTTCAGGATATTTTGTTCTGTAACTGTTCGGGAGCGTCACTTCTTGCATATTGTGAGGAGATGCCCTGACCTGGCCCTTGGCAGAGCTGAACCCTTCCCTCGCGTCGGCTTCGGGCCGCTTGTGGAGGGTGGGTGGTATTTCGGGGCACTGTGCCCCTGATAAAGGTTTGTATGGCAGGATCTCGTCAGGAAGGTCCACTTGATGAAAATGCTAGATGCTTTGAAAAAGTAATAGTGTTCATATTTAAATAGCATTAAAGAATATTATTAGAGATCAAGTGGAGCTTTACCTAAGGACACCCAGTGGGAGGGCACAACATCTGAATATTTTTCACAATAACTCAACAGCCAAGACTTTTTAGAGCCACTGTTTGAACTTTGTATTTACAAAAGCCATCAAACAAAAGAAGGGGCCATTGCTAGCCGTCAGATGCTATATAAAGGTGATCTAAGCAAAGGATGGGAAATAGGCTTGTGGGCTTTTTCTCTCTTCCTTCTCTTTCTCCCTGGAGCCCCTGAATAACTTTAAAGGGATTTTTTTTTTTTATTATTGTTTATCTTTTATTTCTTCTGCTCGCCTCATTCGCATTGCACATGTGAGTCTTAGCTCATCCTGGAAGTCTCTGTGGATAATGGAAAAAAATCAGAGCGTTTATGGCATAATGAAGTAAATTAAGTCTGACTAGCTGAAAGTGGCATCATTTTTGCTCTGGTTGCTTGAACTATTTTTCAAGATCCAGGGGGAGGCTGGCAAGCTAGTGCCGTGGGCCATGCGTGCAGGTCCTCATCCCAGATGTGAACAGGCTGCCTCAACTCCCAGCCACCTGAACGTGACCTAGGAAGGAAAGATGTTCACGCAGTGGATATGTCTGGCCTCTGCTGGCGGCACTCTGCTTGAGCGGGGGACGGGTGTCAGGGCACAGGGATAGAAACCAGGAGATGTGGGGGTTGATGTGGTTCTCCAGCCCATAGCTTCAGGGGCACGGTCCCTGCAATGGCACAGTCGTGTAGTCCTCTGGCTCCCTTCGTTCTCCCCGGTCCCCTCTGCTCACCGGGCGGTTTTGGGTTGCTCTTCAGAAGGCAAAGGTGTGCGTAAATGAGTTGGCAGGTGGGAATGACTACTTGGTTGTGGCTGCACTATTCTTTCCCATTGGCACTGAACTACACTAGACTTTGCCGGCAGCCCCGTTGGGAGCATCGGCACTGCTCTGCTGGGTCAGAACTGCGGTCCGTCTAACCCCAGCCTGGGTCTCTGACACTGCCGGTGGGAGATGCTGTGTAGGGGCAGGACGTGGGTTTAGTCCCTCCTCTTGCAGTTTCCCAGCATCTACAGCAGCAGTGCTAGAGTATACACCCCTGCCCATTCCTCTCAGCATCTCGTTTAGATCTGCTGTCCGTGAATTTCTTCAATCTTTTGAGTCTGCTCACAATACCTCCCTCCACAGTCTTGTAGTAACATATTCCAGAAATTCACTGCCGCTGTGTAGAAAACTGTTCTATTTAGTGTTTTAAACCAGTCTCCTACTACGAGGACTAACCCGTGCTTGAGACAGGAGCTACTATTCAGCCCCATGACACCGCATGACGTTCTTACCAGCTGTAAGCTTGGAGATGAAGGTGAGAAAATGTTATTTCACAGAGTTGTCCATGGAAAGGAGGTGAGTTATGATGAATCCTCGTAAAGAGTGCCGTGACTTGGTATTTGAAAGACCATCAGAGTTGCAATTAAATGTCAACATGGGCAATTGTGTCATAGGATGATTATTGCGGTAGGAGACTTAAAAGCATCCACAAGCTGCACGGTGCAAAATGCTTTCTAGCATCCTATAGCAAATTTGAGATTGTGGGCTGAAGGAAGTCCCAATGCCATGCCACGGGATGGGAGTGCCCAGGGTCACAGGCACAGCCAACTGCCCTGGGTCACTGCTCAGGCAGGAAATTTGGCATTTATGGTCCTTGGAGGGGGACCTACAGCTTGGACAAAGGTAGCCCCGACAATCTGACCTTTCTTTCTGACCATCTGGGCCTTGTTTTTACTCAAAGCCTGCAAGGAGCTCAGCTCCAGGGCTATGGCTTTGTATCATTGGGAGATGATGCAGAGCAATCCCTGGGGACGTGGACAGGACAAATGCTCCAAGCCTCCAAGTTTCCCCCTCTCCTCTCCCAGACTGCTCTGCCGGGGTGTGATAGAGGTTCCCAGCCCACTCCCTCTCCTGTCTGAAAGTTTCCAGAACTTAATTCCTCGGATTATTAGAAACTTTGTAATTGCCAACTTAAATTTATTCATGACCAATTTATAACCAGGAGGCTCCACTCCTTGCTTCTGTAACTGCAGGGCTGTCAGGAAAGATTCATGAGCCCATATGCTGGTCAGGCCCTATTTTCAGCAGCCACAATTCAAAGCTTTCGGATTAAATACTGCCTGATTACTCCATGTGTTAATGCATACATTTTCTCCCGTCCTACCATTGTGGCGTTGTGGTGACAGAGGACTTTCCCTAATGCAAAGGTATATAAACAGCCAATACAGCATCTTCGTGCATCCAACTCAAACATATGCCAATAACTCCTTCCAGGAAAAGAAACAGATTGCTTCTGTCTTGTTTTATTTTTTTTTAATTTTTTTTTTTTTTTAGGGGGTGGGGAGCAGAATGTTCCGCGCATCAGCTTCTGTTCATTTTTTCCTTCTTTCTGTCCTATCGCACAGGTTGGAGCTGGAGGTTTGCTGAGACGCTCTGCGAGAAACGAAGTTGTATTTTAGCTTGATGTCCTCTGGGCTTGGGACACCGGCGCATCCGCAGTGAATCTGGGCGGGCAGGCTTTGCCCGCAGCGTCTGGCCTGTTCCCGTGCAGAGGTAGGAAGCGAGTTTTCCGTCTCCGGAAAGGCCTTGGAGAGAAGTGCAGTCGTGCTCTGCGGGGAGCCAGGGCACGCAGCACCCGTGCAAACCGCTCCAGTCCCGTGCAAATGTGAATTAGCTCCGTGCACCTGCTTGGCAGCATCCCCGCTCCCTTGCAGGCTTCCTAAAAGTCATCCGTATGCATCCACGGAGCTGTGGATGGTGCAGGAAAACCTGCGTTTGCCCTGGCCGTGCCTGCGAGGTGTGATAGCAGCTGGGCCGTGCCCTGCAGAGCCCTGCCGCGGCTCCTCGCCTCTCCCAACGCACCTCCCGAGTAAGATGAGCGGGGACAACTCCCGCTCCAGAGGCCAAGGGAATGAGCCGAGCAGCTCTCTGAACCACCGGCGCTAATGCTCAGCCCCTCTAAGCCCAAATGATTTGAGCAGTAATTTTGCAACTGATCACGATTTTTTTTTTTTTTCTGAGGTGCTACACACAGTTTCCAGTGGAGTTTTCCCAGGCTCGTCCATGGCTTTTCCTAGCCACCTTCCATGCACGTGGTAGCACGGGTGGATGGCTAAACAAAGTCTTTGTCGAGGAGCAAAGAGTGTAACGATCGCCAGCTAACGTGGTTTCATGGTCAGACAAACTCGTCACCTTCCTTGAGGAGACCACGACATCTACGCCGGCAGGGCACATTTGGGTGTCTCCAAGGCAACGGGCACAGCACCATATGCCGTTTGGATTTTGAAAATGGTATCGTTTAGAGGGATTGTTTTACATATTCGATGAGAATCTGTCTCAGCACCAGATCTCAAAATGAGACGTCAGTGCTAGAGCTTTTTTACGCTGTGGGATGGAATTGTTCTTCGTCCAACATCCAGTGTTTTTAAACAGTGACCAAGTTAAGGATACGCAGACACATGCGTGCATTTATTTGCTAGTAGAGTTTGCAGATGGTGCAGGATTAGTGGGATAGTAAACAACAGAGATCTGAATCCCTTGATTTACATGGTGATGGTGTTTCTGATTCATCTGAGTGCTGGGGTTTGCATCTAGAAAGGAGAAAGAGGAAGAAGAGGTAAGGCTTGTATTGAGAGAGGGGGTGTCTCTGTCAGAGGAAGGACGGACTCTGAAGAGGACAGAGGTGTCTAGGGTGAGATACAGGTAGACACTCAGTGCCAAAGTTCAAGCTGCTGTATCAGCTCCTGGGAGCGAGGGAACCCGGGGGGATGGGTGTCCTATGGGGCACCCACGTCGTGCCACCCCGGCGGGTTTGTCCTTTCCCATGAGTTTGGGTTGTCACGACTGTGCTCTTTCACACGGGGCTGAAGTTCAGTCATTTCCAAAAGCTGGTGGAGGACGGAGGCGGACAGACCCTTGGTGATGCAGAGCAACCACAGAAGCTGCCTTTTCTTGGGGGAGCGGGCTAGGACATGATTGCTTTTCTAATAAGGCGGTAAATGTCTTGGACACGGGACATGGGTGGTAAGAATTATTTCTGGCAGAAGATGGGAGAGCTTTAAAATTAGCCCTGAGAAATTAAAAAAGGAAAAGAAGACCCTAACTCATTTCAATCATCACAGTTCACGTCCTGCAAAAATAATGCTGCGGTCTGACAAGCAAGCCAGGCTTTCTAGCTTTTATCTAAAATGTAAGCCGGAGGAATGCGTAATCATCTCTGAAGGACTTTATAACTCTTTGTCTCTTCCTCCATACACTTGCATTTGAGTCATGATAGCAAGGAGGATACAATAGGTATTTGTGGGAGGCATAAAGCCTGCGTGCTCAGGGAACATACGGTTCCTCTGCAGATGTTACTGTCTCCTCTGGCATCTTAAACGCTGCTTGTAAAGGATTTCTCTCCCTTCAGGATGTGACCCCGTGCTTTTTGTCTTGAGTCAGACGAATGGTGACAAAAGCATCCCGGCAACATTCATTTTCTCTAATTATCGGATTGGGGGCGTGCAATTCCTTCAGCGTATTTATGAAAATTCAGTGCGTTCTGTAACTGACCCGGGTGGGCTTATTTCCATGTGAACAATGAGGAAAGCCTGAGAGACAAGAGTCTCTTCCCACACACACAACGCATTGAAAGAAATCACCCCCATCCAGCGTTTTCCCTACCTTAGGGACTCAGGGCTTGTCCCCTTTAGGGACACTGGCTGGGGAGGGGGGGCACGGGAACGCATCACACTCCAAAACCAGATGCAAAACTCAATTTTTGCAGCTCCTCTGCTTCTCAGCGTCTTCTGGGTCCCAGCACCAGACCCAGAGTCGCAGCGCTGAGTGGGAACCCGGCAGCTCTCTCCCCATTCTGCTTGATCCTTAGAGCCTTAATTTCCCATCTTTTTTCGCAGCTGCTGCAAAGCAAGGCTGAAGTACCGGGGTCTCCTCTATAGCCTATTCCTCAGAAAAGTGTCAAGGCCCATTACCAACAGATGTAAGAGACAGCGGGGAAAAGAAGAGAAATTTAAAGGCTTTCTGAGCGGCTCGTTTGTAATCAGTGGTTGATAGGCAGTGATATATCTGGGTCTCAGAAATCCATTCAATCTTGTAATTATCTTGGCGTATGTGGAAAGCCGTATTCGTAGTCCTTCAAACCCATTAGAGCCCCCCACTTTTCTAAAAGAGAGGAAAAAAAACCCTTCAACTTTACTTTCTTAGAGGCAGAACAGCTTTCTGTTCCTTGTCAGCTCTTGAAATCTGCCCCCTCTCTGCTGCCTGTCTTTAGCACCCAAGGGAGAAGTGAATGCAGGTCCACTGGGACGGAAAGAAAAAAATATTTCTGGGGGGAAAAAAAGAAAAATCAATCAGCTTATCTCCATCCTTTTGCAACAGGTATTTCTCTGTGAGGACAAGCAAGGGGGAAGCTGAGTCAGTCTATGAAATGGAGGCAGGGTTATACCAGAAGCTTTTGCTGATATCTACGTAGCGGTGGCATTTTGGGACCCTAACGTGAGACCCGACTGTTTCGGAGGCTTGTGTTTTGCCTGTAAGGTGGGTGGGCAGTCCCACCTCCCTGCTCCCCTCTGCCTCCCTTCGCCGCCCGCACCCTCTCTCGGGGCAGGGACGGTCCCTCGTCCTGCAGAGGAGGCTTCGGTCTGATCGGCTAAAATCGGGGAAACCTCAGGGAAAGCTGTAGGCACGGCTGTGAGGAGGCGAGCAGAGGCGGTCAGGGGACAGAAAAGAAAAAAAGAAAAAGAGAGAAGAAAAGCAGTTTCTACTATTCAGGAGATGACTAGTGTTTCCAGAATGAAGTAACAGGGATGCTACTGATGCGGACCGGGGCTGCGGCGACGGGCTCGGGACTACCCAGCTTAGGTAGAACGTAAGCGGGATGGCCCTGCGGATTTGGGGGGACCTCCTGGGGCTCCTCAGGAAGCGGGTTCATAACGTGCTTGGTTCTCAGGTCTTGCTGCATTTGTAATCTGAATTTTGCACTGCAAACATTGTTAAAAAACTTCTGCAGGGGAAGGAGGGAGTAAATAAAATTGAAATTTCAAAATGCCGAGATCGGAGCTTTTGTTTTGAGGCTCGGTGGATTTATCACACTGGTTTGGCCACTGATCCCTTAAGTCTGCCTCCCACGGCAGCCATCCACGCCTGTTTCTGACAGCAAATTCCTCAAATGTCAGGCGTGCATTTTAAATGGTTATTTGTATGGAGAGGCAATCCAGAGAGACCAGCCGGAGCGCTTGGCCTGTCATTCAAGGCTCGCAATGCCGCTGCACAGACCGGAACCGTTTCGACAGAAAATTGCCTATAAATTGAATCATTTCAAAATTAAGAAAGGGAGATGAAAGCAAATGCTTCTGAAATGAGGTGCCACCGAGGAGCCGTGCCGCCGAGGCGCAGGGTTGAGCCTCCGTCCCTCCTCTGGCTCTCGGCTGCGGCGTGCCCAGCAGCCGCGGGCTCGGTCCGTGCCTGCGCCGAAGCGAACGCTGGGTTATTGCTAATTACCTAATATTGCTAATTATATTAGAGATATTAGGTTATTAGCTGCCCCAGGGGACTGGTCTCAAGGAAAATATTTTCACGTGTCCAGTGCTGCGGTGCCCAGGACAGCCGGGGGGTCAGCGAGCTCGGCGGCAGCGGCTGGGGACTGCAGGGCTTGGGTTCCTCACACCCCGGGGTGGCCTGGAGGGGGGTGTGCTGGAGCCGAAATCAGACTCACCGGTTTTGTGTGTAACCTTCAATCCACTTCTTTTCTTAGCTATGGTTTTGAGTAGCAATGAACGGCGCTGGGAGATGTACCATATTAAAAATACAACGCACTCAATGAACCGAGGGGGTGCGAAGGTGGTGGGACTAGCAGAAGCCCGCGCTGGGCAGAGCATCGTGTTGCCATCGTTGCTTGCACCCAACACTTCGCACAGCCCTGTGAAATGTCACCCTGGGACCGTGCGCAGCCAGTGACCTGGAGCGGGGTTTGGGGACACAGGAGCCCCCTCCCGGGCTCTGCCACTGCCCTCCTTTGTCCTACCTTGGTCAAGTCACTTGGCCCAGTTCCCCTCAGCCTCAGCCTCTTCACTTTTTAGACCACCACGTCCCCGGTGTCCCTCACAGTAGTTTGTACGATGCCTTTGTTGGACTTTAGAAAATGTAAATATCGGTAAAGAGTAATGCTGATCAGCCCCGTTTGACTTACAGTTTCCTGGCTGAGGTCATCGCACAGGTCAGAGAGCTGGAAACCCCCCGTGCCGGCGATGGCGGGCTTCCTTCTGTCCCCAAGCCGGGCTGGCGGGGGCTGGAGCTGCCGTGGGGCTGGGGCAGGTGACAGCATCTCCTGGCACGGTGGGGGACTGATGGATTTTGCTTGGCCATAGCCCAGGGCTGCAAGAGGAAAAACCCTGTTTTGCAGCCTGGCAGCTGCCTCTGTGCCCTGCTTTTAGCCATGGAGGGCTGGTGAAGCGCGTTGCTTTCCAAAGAGATGCCTCCAGCCCCTCTTCTCCCAGAGGGCTGAGGAAATGGTGTTTAGGATGGACCCTACACCTGGGTGCTGGGGGGGGAGCTGCACTGGTCGCTCACCGCGGGGCTCAGCGTGCCGCAGACCTGCCACGTGGCGCAGGCGGGTGCGAGGGTCTCCTTCTCCTGGTCCCCCGGAGTCACCCCTCTCCTGGCTGCCTGCGAGCACTGCGTGCCCCGGGTGCCTCAGAAAAGGGGGCACCTGAGCACCCTAAAAATGGTTTTAATGCATTAATGCCTTTTAAGCAGGTAAGAAACCTTCTCCCAGGGCTGCAGCTGCTCCAGGCGCTGGTTTTTGCTGGGCTGTTACTGCAAGGCAAATCAATGTTAATAAAACCCTGCAAGGGGCATTGTCCCGGGCATCTGTGAGCAGACCTGTGGTTCCCTCTCTCTGCTCTGGGGCTGAGCTGGTCCCTGGGGCTCTGCCCGTCCCTCCACTCCTCCGGCATGAGGGTCACTGGGAGCAGGCGGGCTTGGCAGGAGCGCGCGTGTCTGCACCCTGCTTCGCCTGTGCCTCTTGGCTCAAATCGGCCCTCCGTATTAAAAAAAATAAAATTAAAAAATAAATAAAAAAACCAAAAACCAAGCAAGCAGCAAGAAGGGCTTTTATTGTGAAAAAGAGACTCTTCAAATGCCTGTTCCCCCCTTCCCAGCCTCTCAGCTCGCCTTCCCACAGGGAGGTGGGTCTGGGATGAGGCAGAGTTTGAAAACTGGCAGCCAAAGAAGTTTGAAGGGTGCCCTCCCGAAGTTTGAAGGGTGCCCTCCCGTCCGGCGGGAACCCCAGGCGCCCGCCGCTGCCTCGGGGCAGCACCCGGCGGCCCCCAGCGATGCGGAGCCGGTCGGCGGGGACTGCGGGGAGCCCAGAGGGTCCCCCCGGGGTGACAGCCCCCCGCCGTGCTTGAACGCTCCGGGACAGGAGGCGCGTTGATTGTTGCTGGAGGTTTTTTTTGTTTTTTGTTTTTTTTTTTTTTTTTTAAATCGGTGCTTTTTTAAATTTATTTTTGTATTTTATGTGGGTTCCTGGTGTCGTATGGAAGTGCCGCAGGCAGCCGGTGCCCAGCTCAGGAGGTGACCGCGTGCTGTGTCATCCGCAGGAGGTGAAGCACACGAGGAGGTGAAGCGCGTCGGCCGGTGCTGCAAGACATGGTAGGATTTAGGGGTTTCCTAAGTGACGCTGGGTCTGCCCTGGGACGCCAACCCCAGGAGGCGAGGTGTGAGGTCATGTCCTGCTGTCTCCATCACGGGAGCAAGTAGAGTGGGACCCCTCAGAGGGTCGAGGCGTGGTGAGGCAGGCAAGGCACGGGTCTGCTCCGGCACGCGTCTGTCCTTAATAGCACTGAGGGTGGACAAAGCAGCAGTGCCTGGGGCTGCTGTACCTAAATGCACTGCTGGCCACCAGGGAGGTGATTAGGCTTCCTCAGCCAAAATCCTCCTCTTCCAAGAGCCTGGGTCACGTCGCTTCAGGCAGGCGAGAGCATGGGGTGAAGGCAGCGAAGTGCAGGTAGACTTGGAGAGCACGAGGAGCCCCTCTGCGCTTGCCATGAAGAACCCCTCTGAGCTTTCCATTTGGTCCTCCCAAAGTGCAGCGCTTTCATCAAAAAGGTACAAAAAACCTGCCAGTTTGGCAAGGGAAAATGCCTCCCTGGGAGAAATGTCATGTTTCCCCAGCGACAGCAGATTCCCCTGCATCCGCAGCACATTTCAAACCTTATGGTGATTTTTCATGTCTAGTTTTAGCACTCAAGATTGGGACATCCCTTGGCAACTGGTTTTAAGACCCATCCGAGCGAGAACAAGGCAGCTGCGCTGGGGTAGGGTTCCCACCATTTCGTCACCTCCGCCCCGACGGGGGACAGCCGGGTCATTGCGCCGGGGGGTTTGCACCGGGGCAGTGGGCTCCGTCTCTGCTCCGCTGCCTCAGCCCTTGCAACGCTCATGTCGGGCAGGGATTGCAAATACGTGTGATGGATGAGCTGAGGAGGCGCCTGGCGCTGCTGCCAGAAACTGATGCTTTGGCGTTATTTGTGTTACCGAAATGTTTTTATGTTCTCAAGAGCGTGGTGATGACTTGGAAGGACTGTGGGAGCAGTGGGGGGGCCGTGCCAGCCTTCACCCGCGTTTGTGAGAGTGTGTGTGTGTGTGTAACACACACGACACACAACACACTGATGTGCCCAGTGTGTGTGGATAGTTTCCATCCTACAATTGGCATAGGCTGTTTTGAGCTTCTTAATTAATGAACTTCAGCAGCAGGAAAAACAGGCAAGACTGGGTCTTCTGTCACCCATTTTGGGGTTGGGAATAATGCCTCCCTGTCAAAGAAAAAGGAAGGCAGCTCTCCCCACTCCAGCCTTTCGTCCACAGTAATGCTTTCCCGTATGAGCCTTCACTATGAAGCTTTTCAAAGAATATATAGCCTGTGCCAGGTAGCTGGTGTGGTCTCCCCTGCAGGAGCGGGGTACTCAGTTTTTGCCAGGATTTCCATTTTGCCTTGGCAAGGGAAGCTCTGGTCCTGCAGTCCTTTCCCTTTTGTGAGCTCCCGTATGGATTGCTTTGATTTCACCCGTAATTCAGGTTTGCTCTGGGCAGCGCTCACCTGTGGGCAGCACAGTGAGCTCTGCTCACCTGTGGGCAGCACAGTGATGGTCAAGAGAAATAAATTCAGTCTGTGCCCTAAGCTGATCGTCTTGTTGCTTCATTTGCAGCAAAACCCTCAGCGAAATACTCAAAACAATTTTTGATGTCTTTCAAAATCACCAGGAGGGTGGCCACTTGCAGAAAGCCAGAGGTATCCCAGCTGTGAGCTTCGCTGTTAGTACGGAGCGCGCGCTTGCAGCCGGCTGCTTGTCAGATCCGGCCGCTGTACGTGCCCGACCTGCCGGAGCAGTGAGGGCTGGGGGATGACTGCATTACAGAAACATCTTCTTTCTTCTGGTTTCAGAATCTGCCCGTGAGTAATTTCCAACTGCTGTGTCGTTCGCCCAGGCAGTCTAAATAAGAGGGACTGATTACACTTTATTAATTCTCTGGCATAGACGCCAAATGCCTTAACTACCCCTTCTGTTTCAAACCCTGGGTAACTCCAGTCCCCCTGCAGCTATTTGCCTTGCCCTGAAGGAAAAGCCCTTTTCCTAAGAGCCGGCTGGTCCCATGCTTTTGCCATGTGCGTGCTCCGCTCGCTCGCCCCGTGGGCTTGGCTGGAAGAAGGAGAAGCGGGCTGGAGGGCGGCTGCCGGCCGGCTTTGCCCAGGATGGGGTGTGCGGGACACGGGCGGCACTCAGAGCCAAGCGGCGAGCAGCTTTCTTCCCTCTTTTTTTTTCTCTTTAAGAAGTAATGGCTTAAATGGAGGAAAACAGGATTACCTTTCTTGCAGCTGAGGCCAGGGCTTGTGCGAACAGTTCTGTTTTGAAGAAAGCCCCCAGGGCTGAAAGCCCCCGCTGTCCTCCTCCTCCCTCCCCTTTGGAATCCCACGAATGCACTTTCCCGCTCTCCAGGAAGGGAAAAGACCTGACAGCCAGCTCAGGGAAACCCAACCCGCCGACTTGGGCAACCTCTGCTCAAACACCGACAAGGGAACCTGGCGCTGCCCCTCGCCAGCGCCACCGAAACGAGTTTTGCGAGACCCCGCCAGGCACCGAACAAGTGCTCCTGTTCCCTGGTGTGGATTCACCAGTTAGAAATGAAAACTGAAAATAAGCGGATCAAAATCCCCCCTACCTAATATATAGAAAAAAAAACCCAGTAAAATAAATAAGACGCGACTGAGTGCCAAAATGTGTAAGAGTTTTAGCAGTGTTTCAGGCACTCGTCAGCAGGATTGGTAAACTCATCAAGACCGAGAAGGAAATAAAATTTGGTTTTATTTTAATGCTCTCCTCTCCATATTAAATGCAGCCCAGAACAAAAAAAAGATGTGGCTTTCTAGCGCTTCTGCTCTTTGCTGCTGCTACGTGAGGAGGAGCTGAAGCAGAGCCGCCCCGCGGGGGGATGCCAAGCCAAAGCTGGCGAGTGGCCCGGAGGTACAGCGAGAGAAGCTGTTTGGGAGGAGGGGGGTTGTGAGGAAGGGGATCAGTGGTGGCTCCCAGGTTCCTGCTCTTGCTTCCCTGGGTTTGGGAATCCCACGGGAATCCTTAGCGTGAGCCACTTGCTGCAGCTGGAACCTAAGCGCTGAGGAGAGGGACCGACGATTCCCAAACGCCGCGGGGAACAAAGCCTGTTGTTTTTCACCAGAAGAAACCCAGGTGTTTCGAGGCAGTCTGTGCGCGGGACTCGAAGGGAAGGAGTCCAGCTCGCAGGCCGCGGGCTGCTGCCCTCCTCCGAAGCATCCCCTGCACGACCCCGCACAAACAAAGGCAAGACTGTTCGAAACGAACGGGAGCACGAGGCACAGATGTTGCACAAAGGCGAGCCACATCTGTTTTGCCGGGGAAGGGGCCCCCTTCTTGCTGTTTCAGCAGGCAGATGGGAAAGCTGCACCAAAAACCTCTGGAGCTGAATGCAAAGGGCTGGCCGGGAAACTGGGATGCGGGGAGGGGGGGAAGGGAAACCTGGCGGGATCCTGCACAGCGGCGGAGGGGGGGCAGGAGCAAAGGGAGCAACGGTCACCCAAAACCGCTGCTCTTCCCTCCTTGCTGTCCCTGCCAGGATTTCTAGGTTGTGCTGCTCTCACGTAGGTGTGAGGGTTAGAGGAATGAGCAGACAGAGAGGAGGGGAGGGGAGGAGGAGCTCCCTTGGCCCCCGATGCTAGCAGGGCAGTCGTGCATTCAGGGCTGCGCAGACCCTCGCTGTCTCCTGTGAACACGAGCTGCTGGTTTGGGTCCGCAGCGACCCGGATGGTTTGGGTGTAAGTTGATATCACTAACATAAGGGGTTTAGTGGTGAAAAATAATGGAGATGTTGGCACATGTAAATGGCAGCAGACCTGTGCGTCTCAGTGACATGTCCTGAAGGACAACCAGCAATCTCTTAGGAGATCTGTCTCCAAGAAATAGAAGACCCAGCTAAGTGCAAGAGTCTGCAGTAAAAGCCTTGACTCTGAACTTAAGTAGGAGAAGGATGAGACATCTTAAAGCTTTTATTTGCTTACTTTAAACAAAAGAAGTATGGCATCCTGGAGACCATTTATTTTTGTGGTGCTTTGTGTTGACTTCTGGGATTAAACCGGAGGGGTCCTGAGCTGTGCTGTACACAGCACTGGATGCAAAGCACCCTGTCCATCCCTCACAGAGCTGAATATTAACTTCCTCCAAGCCAAAAGATTTACACAGTGGGAGTGAGGAGAATTATGAATCTTTCCTTTTTCTCAGTGAAAATCACACAATTTAGGGGTAAGGACAGCATCGTCACAAGAAGAGCAAGTCCCCGCCAGTACCATGCAGGGCTTTAGTCCATCCCAGGTGCAGGACGTGGCGTGTGTCCTCTCCAGGCCCCCCCAATTGGCAGCCCTGCCCTTGACTGTCTCAGCTGCACCCCGTAGAGCGGTGTCCTCCACCCAGGTGATGGCCATGCATCTCCTCCATGGCGTCCTCCGTCTCCTGCCCCAGTCCTCTGTAAAGATGCTGAACGGGACGTTTGGGATGCTGGGAGCGTTGCTGCTCTTGCAGGCTACTCCTGGGGGTTTTACGAGCCCGTGTTTCGGCTGTACTTGTTTGATCTGTAACTCAACTGGGACCAGGCAGTGCAATGGAAACAGCACTGTTACGTACAAGTGCTGGGATTTTCTCATTATGTAGAGCAGTTTCCAGCACTGACTGAAGGTTTTGTTCAAAATGATCTTTTGGATGACAGGGTGTGCGAGAAGAGCCAGGGCAGAGAAGCACCTCCAGCATGAGGGGCCTCCCAAAACCAGAAATAATGGGTCTGGGTGGGGGAATCGAGCAAGAAAAGGGATGTCTCATTCCTGAAAAGCAAAAAGCTCAAGGGGCTGACGCAGGGCCTGGATTCGAAGGTTATTACTACTAGAGAGGCCAGGTTATTTCTACAGAGAGGCTGTGGAGCTCCAGGATTTCAAGGTTTTTATAGTTTGCTGCCCCAAGGCTGTAGCAATAACTGGGAAGAAATGTGAAGGGAACATTATTTTAGAAGTTAAAGGAAGCATGTTGGCAGCATCCCTTTAAAGTCAGTGCTCGGAGTGAACGGTATCAACACCATTTCATCCCTTTGGGCTGCTGCTGGAGTATCGTCCCATGCTAGCGCAAAAGCATGCTTGACAACACATTATCCCCTTGAGGCAGAAGCTCTGCAGACTGTCCAAAATTTAGAAAAGTACAGCATGTTTTTAAAGTCTCATCTCGGGCAATTTAACTTGGCCATTTTCTGGTTTGGTTTTGGACACGCTGGTGGGAAGGTTTGTGTGCCAGCCATGAGGACTTTGCTGACTCTGCAGGGAAGGACCCAGCACCGTGTGGCGATGTGTTGGGTTTCCATTTCCCACGCTTCAGCCGACCCGGCGTTTGCTGTGCACATGGTTTGTGGGAGCACAGTCCCCTTCCCACCTCCGCAGTGCCTGGCTTGGCCTTCCCACGCCGCTCGTGAGGAGCAATGCGTGGAAACAGGTCTGCAGAGGCACCCCGAGCCGGCAGGCAATGCCTGCCTGCCGCATCCCCGCCCTGGGTGGCCTTCGGGGTGTCTGCAGGGTGCCGAAATGCAGTGCGGCCGTGTTCCTCCCCGCCTTGAAGGGCATTTTGGAGGAAAAAAACCTGCATCCCTGGGGGAAACAACCCCAGACACAAAGCTGGGGCAGGTCTGCTAGGAATTACGGCCATTTTGGTGGATCGTGAGGCCTCACGAAGGGTTGTCCTTTCTTTGCACCCCGTGGTGATGCAGGTGCGGACGGGTGGTGGTGGGACCTGGTCCTGCACCCACGTGTGTGGGGAGCACAGCGGACCTGCCCTCCCCAGCAGCCGCTCTGAACTGGGGCTCCTTTTGAGGCTGGCAGCCCTCATTTAATAGCTGTCTTTAGTACATTCCCGCCCTGCGAGCCATCTATCTTCCCCGAGCAGGATGATATAGGAAGGCACTTAAGCACTTGAATGATGGGCGACGGATGCTGCCAGGGATTTCCTTCCGCTCAGGCTTGCCCAGAGCCGCTCTGGAGGTGGAGGGGTTTTGTCTCCTTCCACGTCCTCAGCACAGTTACGGGTTCCCAGCGGTGAGCTTAGCCCACGTGCCGTGCCCTTACACGCCAAAAACCTCCTGGATAAAACCGAAAGGAAGGGGCTGTTCCCCTCCCAGATCTGGTTGACGTACCCGCTCTCAGCCTCTCTCCCCAACGCACCGGGAGCTGCCGCAAGCACCACGTGTTGGGCACAAGGCTCTGGAGACGTTCCCGGAGGAGGTGGGCAGCCAGAGGAGGCTTCCCAGTAGCTTTTCAAGCAGTCTTTGTTAAAATTGGTCACGGCAGGCTGCGTCTCCTGCTGCCCAGGCGGTTTTGCGGTTCGTTGGGCGGGCAGCGAGCACGGTGCGGGGAGGGTAAGTACAGTTCTGCGTGTCGTGGAAAATACCCCGCGCCCAGATAAATGCACATACCTGCTTTTAGCCTGCTCGGTGGTGGCCTGGGGCGAAATCCTCTGAGCTCGGAAGCCCAGGGCGGGTAGCCAAGAGGGACATGGCCATGGCCAAGCCATCCCGGCTCCCGCAGGTACCTCTTTGGGATGATGGGATTTGCTGCTGGAGGGATCTGGCAATGCCGACGTAGGAGCAGGAGTGGTTGTCTGGATGCCAGAGGAAAGCAGGGATGAAACCCACTTTTCAAAGTCATGTATTTTCATGGCATCTTTCTAGGCTCAGGGCTGTTTTTTACATTCTTGGATAATGAAGTTTGGGGTTTGTTTTTCTTTTCTTTCAAGCTCAACAAAGCCAATTTGATGCACTTTGAAAAGAAATTGAAACCAGGCTTCTCTGCTTCAAATTCTGCCAAGGTTCAAGCGTCCCGGGAATATAATGTCAAGGATCCCCCGCCCCCCAGCCGCACTTAGGAAGTTTTATCCCCGGCTCTCCACCGTGCCTTTGGGAGCCCGGGCTGTATGTCCCTGATGAGTGAGGATATATATTGTTTATTTATCGGCATCCTGGAACAAGCCGTACCTCTCTTAAGCCTTTTTATGGGTTTTGCCTGTAGCTTGCCCGCTGGGAAATGGACCTAATTTCTGGAGAAGACGTGCTGTACTGTCAGTATGTCAGACTGGCAAAGCAGAGCTGTACGTATGGTTTGCATTTCAGGCTGAACTGAAGCCATAGCTTAAACTGCAGCTTTTTTTTTTT
>VXBL01007874.1:463176-489912 GCA_013400195.1 Aramus guarauna
GGAGAAATGAACCTCTGACTTGCCGTGCCCATACCCAACCTCGCTGACAGAGAAGACAAAGGGAATTTGGGCAGCAACGATGCTTTAACCACTTGGTCTGTAAACTGACTTGACATTAAAACCCCAGCAATCATTGCCATCCATTTGGCATCCACTGGTCTCCAGCTGTGGAGTAAAAAAGACTTTTCCTGCAGTATTTCCAAGGTTCTCCAAATGACCCACATACACCTTCCTCCCAAGGATATTTGGATTTTTGGCAGCCAGGCTCTTTGCATGCCCAGGGATGGTGTGAATGACCAAAAGGTGATTATCAGGGTGGTAACAAAACCAGTCACCCTGCAAATCCTCCATGCAAAAGAAGGTTATGGGGTGGTTGGCGAGGGTGGGGTGGGCCATACCTCTCCAAAGGGGTGGGACTGGGGAAGCACTGGGACAAGTACCCCAGGAAGCTCAGACTGGGGAGGGAACTCTGCTGGATGCAGATGGGAGTACTGGGATTTACAGTTAACCCTGTCCATAGATGTCCCTGCAGTTAATTCAGTGCTCTTTGAAGCTGGAGAGACAGACTGTGAAGCGCTTATGGTGACGACTTGGAAGGAGTAAGGGTATCAGGATATCAGGATCTGGCCTTTTTATGCCGCAGCCTTATTTTACTCTGGTTAAACTGTGATTTAGACATAGCGCTTCCCTCAACTCTTGCTCAGGATGCCAGACCTGGGTTGCGGGTGCTGGGGAATAAGCCTGCGTCTGCACTCGGCAGGACTGGCTTGAAATCCAGGGCATGAAGGTTTTGGGTAGCTGAGCCTGGGTACCACCTGTCTCGGTTGGCACTGGCTGTGGTTCCACGGCAAATCGTTATCCCATCCAAGCGGGAGAGAGCTGGGGAAACATCACAACCAGCCACCTGACAGAAGTCCTGCTGCCCCTCGGGGCTGCTCGGGGGTATTCGTGCTCATGCCCTTCCCAGAGAGAGGCCTAAAGCAATAACGTAGGGACAGTTATACCAAGCTTTGAATAAGCCTGCCTGTGATGTAGGACGGGACATCACTCTCTGAACAGGCTCTCCCTGGACCAGCTCCTTTTCACTCTGGGGCTTTAAGTGAGAGCTAAAACATGGGGTCCCCCGGCAGGTCCCGAAGCCCAGCACCAGACAGCCCCGGCTCCCAGCGGAGGCCGGTGTAAGGCGCGTGTGAGCGAAGAATTTGGCCCGGCGGATATATTTTGCTGCACTACATTGCATTTCTGGGAGAGAAAAAAATTAAATGAGAGCTATAAACCGAATCACTCCAAATGCGCCATCGCTAGCTCTTACAAGCTGCATTAAATCCGCTCAGTCCTTAAGAGGGAAAATCCCCATGGCTGCTGCCAGTGAGCTGGTGGCTTTGTGGCTCCTCTTCTCCACCTCGGCTGGGGTAGCGTCTTTGGGAGGGATGTGGCTCCTCACCACGGGGCCATCTGAAGCGGCCTCGCCGCGGTGAGGGCACGAAACCTGATGGATTTTAGGATGGTGCTGGATCAGCTTGTGAAGGGGCTCATGTGCTGGGGTCACCCGGGGCAGGTCCCCTCGGGGCCGCAGTGGTGGGTCCCTGTAGCCCGTGGGAGCCTGCGGTCCTAAAAGCCCCGTGGCTGGAAAGGCTTTTGCTGGCCCAGCTGCCTTCTGGAAGTCATTCTGGCTGCTGGCTCTCACCCCCTCCAGCTTTTTAGCTCCTTTCCCCCCGCAAGCTTTTCCTCTTATAAACAATCTCTTATCCCTTCTTTGGCAATATATTTTCCCGCTGTGTCTGCCATGGATACACTTGTGCTTCCAAAATAAATAATTGCAAAAGCATGTGTCCACTTGAACATTGCCTTGACTTCCAACGAGGGTTCGAGCCACTTGGAAATGCCTGTTGCAAAGCAGAGAAATGGTGCCGAGGTGCCTTTTGCCGCTCCAGCTCCGCCCCCCCCGCGAAGTGTGTTAGACCACCCAAGCCAAGGTGAACGTGGCATGAGTGCAGTGTGACCTGGAGATGGGGTGGGCTCGGAGGTTCTCCCGGCGCTGCCCCATCATCTGCTTCCCTCCATCTCACCCCGAAGGGGAAGGTGCCGTGCTCAGGGCATCCCCAGCGCTGTGTGCATGGGACTGCTTCAGGCCAAAGGGGAGATACGAGCTTTGCAATGTGCAGAGGCTTGCACAGTATTTGCTCATAACTGCCTTTCCAGCCTGTATAATTTTTATAGCGTCTCTTCAGAGTAGGAAGTATGACTTGGGTGTATGAAGGTATATACACCAAAATTTGGTAGTACCAGTTCCTTAGTGCTGGGAATCAGAATATTCTGGGTTTCAGATACAGCAGTTTGCATCCTTTTTAAATGTAGGCTGACACGGCCCCCGACTGGCACCTGGAGCTGCCTTGCTTTCGCTGGACGCAGCAGTGGCAGAGGTCCGGAGGCCGTGTCGCGTCACGCATTGAGATGCCCCGCGAACGAGGGCGTGGGGATGCGGGTACGGGTTCAGTGTGCAAAGCGGGATAGGAACCACTGGGGATGCCCAGTGTAAGGTCTGGAGACAGAAACCTCTTAGGAACTGGAAAGGGTTTGCATCCAGCCAGGAACTTGCTCTGGTATGGTCTAATTTTTTTCTTTTTCTTTTTTTTTTTTTTTTTCTTTTTCATTTCCTGAATCTTTAAAGCAAAATACTTGACCATGAAGAATTCATCACCCATGAGGTGACCCTGTACGTCCCCACTGCGGATATGGCAACGGCTGTGGCGGGTCAGCCCTTGCTCTGACCGGCTTCTGAAGGGACAGCGGCTAATTTCTGGCACAAATCACGCCGCCAGCCGTACCTCTCCTGCTACAGTGCCGCGGAGGCAGCGAGCGCTTGGGGAACGCCTTTCCCAAGGAGCACACGAGCAGAGGGGCTGGTCCTCCAAACTTATAGAAAGCTCTGCCTGGGGCAGCGGGCGCACAGGTCTGGGGGATCCTTGGCCGTAGCCCTGCGTGGGGATCCCCACTAACGCTCCCCCTTTCTCTCCCCGCAGGCCCAGCGACCGTGGCGAAGGACGGGGCTGAAGCTCCCCGCCCCGGCAGCCCTCGGGGTGCTGCTGGCCCTGGCCCTGCTGGCCCTCGCCCACCTGCCCCCACCGCCGGACCGCTCCTCCCACCCACTGCCAGCATCGTCCCCCCCGGGTCCCCGGTGGGAGGCAGCTGCCCCCCTACCTGGGGGACAAGCCCGCAGTGAGAGGCTCCCCGTACCCCCCACTCCCCTGCATCTGGACCAGTCCCCCGGCCGGGGCAGGAGGCGGCGGCAGGGGATGGTGGGGGATACTGCCCCGTGGCTCTCTGACGATGACCTCCAGAAGATGTGGCTGCTGGCCAGTGGGCAGGTGGTCTCCAAAACCCGCATCCCAGCTCACGGGCAAGTTCTGCGAGTGGGGCTGCGGGCTGTGGGGGATGCCGAGGGGGACGCCTTGCTAGCCAGCCCAGAGGAGGACTGCCGGGACGGGCGCTGTGGGCTCATCAAGCGCCCCGGGGATCTCTACGAGGTGCTGGCCTTCCACCTGGACAGGGTGCTGGGGCTGAACCGCAGCCTGCCCGCCGTGGCCCGGCGCTTCACCAGCTACCTCCTGCCCTACAGCTACACTGACGGCTCCCTGCGGCCCATCATCTGGTGGGCACCCGACCTCCAGCACCTGGAGGACGCCAACAATGACCAGAACTCCTGTGCCCTGGGGTGGCTGCAGTACCAGGAGATGTTGCGGCCCCACAGACTTGTGGCTGGGAATGCTCCCTGCTCCAGCATCCCCCGTGGCGAATGGAGCCGCCTGGCCCTCTTCGACTTTCTCCTCCAGGTAGGGCTGGGGTGATGGAGACCTCCTGTCCCACCAGCTGTGCCGCCCAGGTCCCCCTCTGCCTGTGCCTGTCTTGTCTGACCGTGGTCTCCTTCTCTGCGGGGTTGCGTAAGCTGCAGTTTCTTGGGATATATTTTTACTTGTTAGCTAACGGGGAGCAGCAGACCTTGGCGCAGAAGCAGTTTGGTCCAAGCATGGTCCGTGCTTGGGACTTGCAGGGCAAACACAGGCAGGTTTTGGTCTCACATGGCCGAGCTTTCTCCCAGTGCGGCTCCGTTGGCACCGCTTTGCGTGGATGCCGGCAGCGGCTTGGGATGGGTTATCCCCAGGGACAAGCAGTGTGTTCTGCATCAGCCCCATCAGATCCATCTCTGGGGATACGCTGCTGGCACTGGAAATCAGGAGACCTGCCCCCTTCGTATGGCACTGCTTTCCTCCTCCTCCTCCTCCTCGGGATTAACAGTGCTTAATCTACTGTCTGGAAAATCATACCCTGCTGCTACGAGGGATTACGACAGCGTCCCAGAGAGTTATCATTTCTTAGAGGGCTGCTGTGAGGAGGCAAAAGTGATTTCTATGGAAAAAAGCCTGGTTAGGCACCTTGGGGAAACTGCCTGAAAGGGCAAGTATTAAAATAAAAAAAAAAAAAAAAAGAAGTGAAGAAAGAAAGAAAAAAAGACTATTAAAATGTGTTTTCATTATTCTCTCTCTTTTTTCTTTTTTTTTTCTTTTTTTTTTGGCAAAGCCTGACCATTAATCTTTATAACCTCAGACTATGGCTGGCAGGGGTGGAGCAGACCTGGCTGGGCTTGGAAATATTTTAGCTGAAACAGCCAGAGAAATGAGAAGATTAACCAATCCCCTTCCCTTCCCCAGGCCAAAATACCGTTGAGTGCAACGGAAAGGCTGAATCTCCAGGAGAGAGCATCTAGTTTTAAGGAGACTTTCCCTCAGAGGGCCAAAGCAGCACAATGATAAATCCAAGGGCAATCCACAGGTTTTCCTCAATGACTCCAGTGAGACCCTCCCATGCGGAAAAGCCACATAAAGATGAAAAGTCATCAACTCAGCAGGATGTTATGGAAGTGAAATAGCATCCTCCCGAAATGGCTTTAGCCTCTCACAGCCCTTGCTGGGGAAGGAGAAGCTGCAAGCTTTGAGCCCTGCTGTAGTACATTGGCATTGAAATCTTGGCTGTTTTCTTCAATTTTAGCCTTGGAATTGGGTTGCTTCTCTATTGATTTCTCTTGGTGTTTGCCATAAAGGAATGCCTCTCTCGGTGCGAAGCTTTACCGGATGCAAAATGCCGAGCCAGGCGGAAAGGGAGCAGCTGCTGATGGCTTTGTCCTGCACTTTAAAGAGAGCCAAAAAATGGGTCAACTCCAAAGCCCTGCAGCTGTGTCCCTGCCCTGTGACACCCTCTTCCCAGCCGGGACGGGCAGAGCAAGGCAGTTTTCCTTGGGGGAAGCCGTCCCAGGCTGAGGCACGTCTGGAAAGTCCTTTCTTTCCCAGACTTTCCCCAGGAGATGCTCTGGGGCAGCCAAGCTTCACGTGGGACCAAAGAGGGGCTGCAGTGGAGCTTGTCACTGGTTTGAGCTTGGACGGGCGAAGGTGTGGCTCACGTATTTGTGTTCCAGCAGTGTCCTGTTCATTAGAGCTGTTTAGGCTCTAGTGAGGAGAAGTTAATACAAATGATCCGGGGGGAGGGAGGGTACGTCAACGTGTCAGCAGCACTCTCAGCATCTCCACAGCTGGCTGGTCCATCTTCCGTGGCCCCACCGGGACACCAAGTCCAGCCTGCACCTCACACCCCCGTGGGTCCAGCACCGATCCACCTTGGTTTCACAGGCGCTCGTGGGTGGGTGAATGGAGGCCTGAGCGCATGTAATGGCTCTGTAATTCATCTCAGGTTGTCTTCACCTTCTGCGCAGCCTGGAAAATATCATAGCAGGTGAGAGAAACTGGTGCGCTGAGCTTTCCAGTAGGTAGACCAAGGTGATGTGTGAAAGAAATGTGGTATTTTCTTTCATTTCAATGTGTTTTGTGTCAAAAGACGCTCTAGGACTTCTAATTGGTGGGTCTCCTGACGGAGAAATGCTGACCCAAGTGCTCCATTAAACCTCAGGAAACAGAGAGATTTGTTAAGGGGCTGCAGTGTGGAACTAATCTTGCTTCTCAAAGGGTTATGGATATAACGGTCACGGAAATCAAACTTTTTGTTTCCTGCAGCGTCTTCTCCAGTGCTTGATTAGTGTTTGGGTTCAGACTGAACTCCCTCTTGAGGCACAGCCTGTAATCGATAAGTTTTTCCTAATTATCAGGGTGAGGTGAATAGGCAGCTGCTATGGGTGACTTAGCTTCCATCTGGTCATCACCTGGAGATCCCCCCAGGCTCCCCTGAGACTTGCTCCGGTGGAAACCTGAGACCTGCTCCAGCCACCTCCCAGCAGCTCCAGGAGCATCTCTGCACCCCAAGCCCTGGCTCCCAGTTTGGCACCATCAACACTGAGCAAGCAGGCGAGTTGGATGCCTTTGTGGTCCATCCAGAAACCGTATTTATTTTATATATATATTTATAGGAGATTATATAAATATATAGGGGGTATTTTTTCTGTTAGCAGGCCTCCGGAGCTGGAGGAGGTGAGGCAGCCCCCCTGCACGGCCATGGCAGCACGCAGCCCTGGGAAGGGCTGTCGACAGCCAGCGAGGTCCTGTCTGCCCCACAGGCCACCGCAGACTTCTTCTGACTCCTTCTGCGCTGGCTTCTTCTGACAAAGCTGAGGAAGCTTCGTGAATACCGAGGCAGGGTTACTGAAGCTGGATCCGACAGAGATTTATTTCTTTTAAAACTCCCTTGTCCCTCCAAGGATGCGGGTGAAACACTAGAAGCTGCCAAGCAGCACCGGGGTCTCTGCAGGGATTTGGGGTGGGAAAGGGAGGGCTCGACAGCCTTGACAACACAGAGCTTTAGCAATGCCTGCAAATAATTAAACACAAATGTGGTTAAAACAAGTCACCGTGGCCCAACTTAAATGTCAGGCATGCTCTGTTTAATGAAGGCATCGCTTTTTCCCTTGCAGATCATTTTCCGTTCATCTTCTTTCCATTGAGAGCTGCTCAGGTTACTGTAGGGATGGATGGAAGAGTGTATACGAGCTGGCAGCCAGATGAAACCATCACCCAGTGCACCAAGACTCACTCCAAGAGAAAAAAATAAATTATCTGTTTTTGAGGTTTCAAAACCTAAATTTCCTTGGATGCTTTTGGGTTTTCTTTACATTCATCGCCGTATACGTCTTCCCTTGGTTTCAGCTGGAAGCACAAACCGTTCTTTCTCTGCAAATATGGAGAATGGAAATACCCAGCTCAGAAGGTGTCTGAACTCCATCAGGAAAGCCTGTCACCATCACCTTCGTCGGTTGCTTCTCCAAGCTGAGGGGGTTTTGCAAGTCACCTCAGCTCCTGAGTGCTTCCCTGCCTCTCGCTCACAGTGGCGTACACAGCTTTTCCATGTTGTGCCTGCTGAGGATCCTTAGAACCTTTTTATTTTCCTCTGAGCAAGAAAAATTTACAACTGGACCTCCCCGCCCTGGGCACGTATCTCTGCTAAGGTCCTCAAATGTCTCCTGCAGGTTCACGACCGCCTGGACCGCTACTGCTGTGGGTTTCAGCCTGACCCCTCTGAGCCCTGCGTGGAGGAGATGCTCCACGAAAAGTGCCGAAACCCGGCAGAGCTGGTCCTGGTCCACATCCTGGTACGTTCCCCCAGGGCCTTCTCCGGGGCTAAGATGAAAGTGCCTGGGAGGCCCTTGCAGGCGATGTAGGTCCCATGGTGTTTCGTGGTCCGTGGTGGGAGGTGTGCCTTGGCACAGAAGGACCCGGGCTTTGGCAGCTGCTGGCCCGCAGATGCTTTCAGGATTATTCAATGCATTAAAAAAAAACAGCCTAAACTCCCAAACCGGTGATTCCCCGCAGTAAGAGAACTTCTCCTTCCCATCCCGCTGGCAGGTCCGGAAGAGTGCACCGACCCGCCTGGTGTTCATCGACAACGCGGGCAGGCCGCAGCACCCCGAGGAGAAGCTCAACTTCAGGCTCCTGCAAGGCATAGACAGGTAGGAAGGGCGATGTGCACCCTCCTGGGGACACGTCCCGGGCGAGGGCTGAGCTCGCACCCGTGGGAGGGGACGGACAGCAGCCCCGTGTGTGCACACCTTCGTGCCAGCCAAGGTGTGCACGTGTCAGGCACCCCCCGTGAAGCGGGGCCACTTCCCACCCAGGACGGGGCAGGTGGGTGGGCTCTCAAACCCATCACGCATGCCCCTGCCCTGAAACCGGCTCTCCATCCTGCTCTGGGTGGCTGATGGCAGTCTCCGAAGCCTCTTTTCCCTTCGCTAACTGGCAGCTGCACAAAAATAACGAATAATCCGGTATTTCAGCATTTCTTCCATTGTTGCCTGTCAGGCGTCTTGGCGCGCTATCGGCCCCTTGGTTTGTAGCTCGTTTGGATCCGTCTCTGACGGAGCTCACAGTGGGCAGAATTTTAAGCGGGAGGCTCCTCACCCCTCGTTCCTCTGGGTGGACATGTATTTCTTCTCGAAGCACCAGGGTGACCTTTGCTGGGGTGCCCTGCTGCTGCCTTCCCTGGGTAACCCCTTCCCTCCCTCTCCCTTCTGCTCCTCCTCTGCAGCTTCCCGGCGGCGGCGGTGGCCACGCTGCAGTCGGGCAGGTTGCAGAACCTGCTGCTGGAGTCGCTGCGCGTGGACCGGGAGCTCTGGGAGAGCCAGGGAGGTGCCGAGGGCCTGAGACCCCTCCTTCAGACCATCGACAGGAGAGCCCGCGTCCTGCTGCGCTACATCCAGGAGCACAACCTGACGGTGTTCGGGGATTCGCTGCACTGACCGGACCTCCAGCCGGCACGGCGTGCCTGCCTTGCAAATCCCGGCGGTGACAGATGCGCCTCACAGCCTCGGCGAGGGCGATGCGAGGCTGCGTGCGGGTGCTTGCCTCTCCAAAAGGTGTTCCCCCCCACCCCCCTCTTTGTAGGATGCCCTGGAAAAGGTGATGGAGTAGGAAAGAGGCAGGAGAGACGTCTCCTGAAACAACTCTCAGCTACTTGAGAAAGGCTACGTTCATCAAGTGATGGTCTCAGCATGGATTTTTCAAAGGAGGGGCACATCCATCAGATTTTTTTGGGTGCCTTCATCCCCTCCACCCCAGCAAGTTTTGAAAACTGGAGGCTTGGACAGTTGAACCGCTTACGGGGACCCTGGGAAGGGTTAAGGAAGCGATGAGAGGCACTGCTCAAGGCTGGAGGAAGTCACTGGCAGTCTTTCCATGGCTTGCACTGGGCTTTTTTGATGATGCCTTCACTGTTTCCAACACGTTACAGGCAGAGAGGCTGGAGCAGTGTGGGGGAAAGCAGAGGGGAGCTTTCTAAGTGGATTAAGCAGGGACAAGTCGCCCGAGCTGAGCTCTGTCTTTCCCCCCACGGAGGAGCTGACGTGTGCCTGGCAGCGGGTGCAAACCGCTGCCCGAAGCCGGGGCCGGGCAGGACCCAGCACTGCAGGCAGCGCCTGGCACCGCCTGCCCGTGGTGCTGTCCCCGCGTGCCGTGTGTCGTGTGTCGTGTGTCGTGTGCCGTGTGTCGTGTGCCGCGTGCCGCGTGCCGCGTGCCGTGTGCCGCGTGTCGTGTGCCGCGTGCCGCGTGTCGTGTGCCGCGTGTCGTGTGCCGCGTGCCGTGTGCCGTGTGCCGCGTGCCGTGCCTCAGCAGGGCTGGGCTGCTGCCAAGGTGCATTTTGGTTGGGGGATCTGAAGGTTTCGCTCGCTGGCTCGCTCTTTCCTTTCGCTGTCAGGGGATTAAAAGGCAAAGCTACCCCGAGCTCTGCTGCATGTGGAAAGCGCTCCCGCCTGCTCTCTTAGGCACGGCTGCGCAAAAGTCTTTCCGAGGCTTGCAGAAAAAATCTTCTCACAAAAATGCCAGGCTCTTTCGGCAGAATGCCATGGAGTGCAAAATGCTTTCTGAGCATGCTGGCACCTCCGGCAGAGCCCATCCCGCTCCTGTCACCTCCTCAGGCTCTTGCCCAGCAGCCCGCAGGGATGGGGCACAGCAACGTCCCAGACAGGCAAGTCCTCAAGTGTCAGGGCCGAGAGAAAATTCAAAAGCAAAATGAACAGGAGGAGAAAAGACACAGGGATGGGCCCTGTCAGAGCCTCTCTCGCTCTCCATGGCACGTTTCCCTGTCAGGGCATGCAGTCAGTGCTTGCTTGCCAGGAGCAGCCGGCTCCCGGCCGCTGGGCTGGTGGTTTGCCACCAGGAGAAGGCTTTTTAAAGGGGCCTCAGGGAGCAACCCTCCGTTTCTCCAGCGCTACAGGTGGAGCCTCCACGCTTGAGGCACCCCAAGTCACTCGTGCCCTTGGAAAGTCTCGGTGAGATTGGTGTGGGTGCCCAAGCTGCGCTGCTGTCCTGTTGTCCTAGCTTTGGAGAAAACAGACACCCATGCAGTGAGAGAGGCAGAAATATCGGGCAAGGATGCCTTCCCCACCCCATCCCTCTCAGCACCATCTCAGTTTTAGAGCCTGCAAGGGCTCATACGCATATACTTAACTACACCCATACTTCAACACCCATGCTCCTAAGGACAAGCAACCGCCTTTTTCCCCTTCTCCTCTTGCTGAAGAGAAGATGAAGCGAGGCATGCCTGATATGAAGCAACAAGTTCGACCGCTCTCAGAAACCATCAGCGCTCAACATCGTGGGCACATCAGCATCCAGAGCAGTATCTTCCTGGAGTGCTGCCCTCCCGTTAGCCAGGGAAAGTCTTCCCCCCCTCCAGCACTCTCTCCACCCCATGAGTTATCACCCCGTTTGCCACGCCATGGGATGGAGGGCCGTCGGGGAAGCCCCGCAGAAGCCCACATCACGGGGATTCATTATGGGGAGGTGAGCTGAGCCTGTAAGCATAGAGGAGAACAAAGTAACTCATCCTGGGTCCTGTGAAAAGCCAGGCACGGGCACAGCCTTATATGAACGACCGAGACTAATAATGTAATTAAAACCAGAAAAATATGGCGAGAAAAACTATGGGGTAACAAGAGCATTAGTTAGGATGTGTAGCATCAGTCATAGCCTTGTTTTTCTCATTAAAATGAGAAATCTCATTAAAAGAGAGGTTTTCATCCCATGTAAGCCAAGTCCTCAGTGAGAAGTGAGCGGAAGGTGGGGCACTGCGCGGTGGCCAAAGCTGTTGGCTTGGCTGTGCTGGACCACCAGCGTTTGCCTTGCCTCCGGTTGCATCTCTTGCCTCCCGTTGCATCTCTTGCCTCCGGTTGCATCTGCTTGACCTTAACATTGCACAAGGTAGCGGGGATTTTTATAGGGTTTTTTTTTTGCATTTCTTTAGTTGTAACATGTGACTTTTTGCTGGCGAAACACATATGGGAACATCTGTAAGCAGTTACGCACGTGAAAAAAAATAATAGCTCTTGATTTAACAAAGAGCCATGTATGGATAAATGAGAGAAACAAAAGCCATGATCTTGCTGAGACTGATCATTAGTCTCCTCTAATTAGTCATTTTTTCCATGGGCTTGCCTACGTAGCCAGCAAAGCGCGCAGGCTCTGAGCTGTGGTCACGGCCGTTCAGAGAAATCCCGTGGACTGCTCTGGCCGGATCAGCCTTTACCACGTAAAGTCGGGTTCGGCGTGCTCCAGCTGTGAATGTGTCATAATGCAGTTTGATGATGCAGTTGTAAAAATTCACTCGAGGCCATGCTTGACAAACAGGATCTCATCTCAGGAGTGATCCTCTTTTAACCAGATTTCACCGGGCATCGTCACGGATCCTGTTGGGGTGGGGTAACAAAAAAAGGACATGGTCTGAGCTGGCTGCGGAGCTGGGCAGAACTGCTTTGGCTTTAAGAAGGCAGCAGCAGCTAAGCAAGCAAAAAAGCTGTGGAGAAACAAGTTAAGGCACCTTCCTTCGGCTTGCAAGGCTGAGCAGAGGCAATTTCGGTCCCAGCAGAGGCAATTAAATGCAACCCCCATCCTACCAAGGATGCTCTTGCTAGCATCGCTGGTGCCAGGATGGAGGAGAGCAGCAGCAAGGAGCCAAGAGCTTTGGGCAAGTGAAGCCGTCTGCGCGCGAGTGCCCCGGGGGCCCAGCAGCAACGGGCACGAGGCACCGCTTGCTCCGCGCATCGCCCCAAAAGACCCACGGCGAAAGCCTGATGCAGCCGTCTTCCGCCTCTGTTCTTCCCTTCATCACTTCAAGAGCTGCCGGGAAAGCCCGTCAGGTTGTCCCCGAGGTGGCCGGCGGTGCTCCCACGGGGGGTCCTTGCAGGAAGGCGTCCCCGCAGCTCCCTCGCACGTTCGGCACCGTGGGAATGTGCTCAGGGAGTAGCATTTGAGAGCATGGGCATGCACCCTCCCAGGGCTTCATGAAGAGAAAACTCTTTCTTTTCACAGTGATCCAAGCGGCGTGAGCCGCGTTTAACAGGCCTCTGGCTGTGCACCCCCCTTCAGCTGGCAGAAAGTAGGGTTGGGGGAAGGAAGGCTGGGGCCACATTGGCTGCAGCCAGCTGAAGGCAAGCAGGCGCGTGCATGCATGCAAACACACGCACGCCACCCCGTCCCCCTGGGGTACGCACCCACCCACCCACCCACCCACCGCCGTGCAAGCATGCACCCACACATGCACACGGACATGCACGTGGCACGCGCACACACGCATGCGCATCCCTCTGTGCACACCTGCACGCAGACACCCAGCCAGGACCCCCCTCCCCGCCCCGTTACTCCTCTTCAGCCTGTTCTTAACCCCCCAAAACTGGTGACCGCCAAGCACTCCCCAGCAGCCTGCTCCAGCGCTTTGCCGGCCTCACCCGCCATGAACTAAATGCTTTTTTGCTGCATTTAAGGGCCCCTTCTTGAGCTGCCTGCTGCGGCCCCAGGACCCCAAAAAACCCTTGCAGCAGCCCCGTACAGACCTCGCAGAGCAGCCCGAGCACCCACGGAAGCACCCACTGGCTGGGGACCACATCAGTGGGGCAGCACTCGGGGGGCGGCACTCGGATACCCCACAAGATGCTCGGCAAAAACTGCCCAAGCGTCTCCGTGCCCACGTTGGGGGAGGAATGGGCTGGCTGCTGCCTGAAAGGCAAGAGCTAGCAAGTAAATCCAAGTTTATCATTAAATCGCTGGATATAAAAGTAATCTGGCTTTTAGAAAGCAATTTATTTATGGTTTCACTACTTGCTTAAATATTTATGTGGAAAAAAAAAAAAAATCCACCCCGACATAGGACTATCATTGTAGTGACGGCCTTTAAGATTAATGGAAGTAAATTAACCTGACGTTTTATTTACATCCAGCGAAGCAATAGATAAACTCTCCTTGTGATGGATTTTCTTCATTAGTTGGGCGAACGCCTAAGGTACAGCTTTTGACATTGTTTCTTCCAAGCAGTTAGACAAACAGTTTATCAAAAGAGTATAAAATTGTCAGGAAACAAAGCAGATTAATGACCAGTTAAGGGAAGATCATTGAATTTATGATATAAGTAGCAGTACCACCGGAGCCTAAGGAATGCCTTATTAGATAACCGACATGTACGCGCACGGAGAAGCGCTGAGCCCCCCCTGAATCCGCCACCTCGGCAGTGGCTGCTCCCCAAATTTTGTCCCTTCATGGGGGGGCTCTCTGCACTGAGGCGTCATCTCCCTCCTCCTTCCCTCCCCTTAGGCCCGGGTTTATTCTGTAATTCTCTCATTAGAGCTTATGAACATATTGTTTCCTCCCAATTAAAAACCTCTTAGACTGGAACAGCTTCAAGGAAGATAACCTTTTCTTTGTGTCTGCGCAGCAGTAACGGTTTCTGCGACCCAATTTGGTGATTTTGGCTGCTATTACAGCAGTGATAATCATACCAATAACAACAACAATAATCTATTGGGCTTCTCCGGTCTTTTGATTCTTTAGAAAAAAAAAAAAATCCCCCAGCATTAGCAGTTTATGGATCCCATATGGCTTCCCTAGCAATTATCTCTGGAATGATAATTAGCTGTCAGATAAGGCAAATGGGAGAAAGGAGACTGGGAACCTGGGGGAAAGGAACCCTTCCCTGCGATGGCAGAGGGGCCGTGCTTGCGGGTGTCTGAGGTCTCTGCCCTCCCTCCCTCCCCCCAGGCATGGGCTCAGGTTTTTCAAGAGAGAAGAGAGGCTTTGGGCACAAGGACGACTAAGAAAAAGCAGTTTAAGCGGTGCAGTCTCCAAATGCTGTCTCCAGCAGGTGGCATTGGCTGGACGGGCTGTCTTTTCCCCGCGGTTGCCAAGAGCATCTGAAAAGTTTCATCTCTGCATCGGCAAATTTCAAGCTGCTAGAGCATCAGTAATTCCCTAAGTCCCTTGCAGCCTAATCCGCCCAGCTGCACTTTATATCCCACCCCCACCACCTTTTTCCTTCTGTTGCCATCTCTTTCCAATTAAAATCCAAATTTGCAGGAGTCGCCGCAGCGTGTTGCTCCAGGCCAGGAGCGCTGGGAAGCAGGAACGGAGCAGGATGGCTGCTCGGAGGATGACGCGCCGCAGCAGCCGGGGCTCTGCCCGCCCAAGGGTGGACCCAGGCAACCCAGCGGCCGCAGGAGAAAGCAACCCTTCCTCTCTGCACAGGGCTCCAACTGCTGTGCAGAGCTGCAGAAACAGCTCTTGCTATTTCAAAACCCATCCCGGGGACAACTGCGGGGACTAGTCCAAATATCCTGAAGTTTAAGCCTTCTTGGGAACACTGATGTTCCTACCAGGACAGCAGGCCTCCAGATATATCCAAATACTATCCAGAATAGCTCTGGAGGATGAGGTCTCTTAAACTGGACCTTCCCATCACGCCTATTCATACATGCTGTGCCCCTTCTTCCCGCAGCACAGAGCACCGCGGGCATTGGGGGGGTTTAGTCCCTCCAAGCTGGGGGGGGCAGGTCTCTGTGATGGAAGTTTAAACGAAACGTTTGCTGCGGTCTATCCTCACCTACAAAACATCTTAAAGTAAAATGGAAGAAGAAGTGGAGCTGTGTGTTTTCATTTCTCTCTCTTCCCCACGCTGATGATGACAGGGAGGAAACGCCAATGGGATTTTTTGAGACCGTCGAGAGATGAGAAGCTCTTGTACAGCCGCACCGAGCGCTGGCGGGTCCCGATGCGAATCGGCAGCATTTTATCAAAGCCAGCTGGTGAGACACTGCAAGTGTCCCTGTTCTCGCTCCCAGAAGCTGGGATCAGCTCCCCACTTCCACCACCCACTTTGCAAATGAGGTGTAAGGATGAGCCCCCAACCCAGGCACCATTACTGAAGCGGTGGAGGTAAAACTCTTGCTGTGAGACTTTGACAGGGTGGATAACATCTGGGTGCGGACAAACCTTTCTCTCCGGGGTCACCCAGGCATTTGGTTTTCTCTGGCTGATCAGCTGCTGTGGCTTTATGCCGGCCCACATCTCAGCTCTCTGCAAGGGGCATCTTCATGGCTCTTTCTGTATCGAAGACCTCGAATGGTGTGAAGGTTAAGTTTCTGACAACTTGTTCCCTAGAGCTATTTTGGATACCTAGGATTATCTCCTTTCCTAAAGGACTTTTTGAATAGACCCTGCAGTTTTCCCCAGGATGGATGTTAAAACGTGGCTTTTAAAGCCATGTGCTGCCAACCAGCAGATAACACAATGCCATGCTTTGGGACTGTGAAATCCACTGGTTTGTGAGCAAGGCAAGTCAAAGACAGGAGTGGCTTTCCTCACCAGGAGAAGTTTTCTCTCCCCAGATGGCCTCCACATGGTCCTTGGGGATCTCCCTGGGGTTATTTCACTCCCAACGGAAGGATCAGCCTCACTTCTTCTCTTCTTCTAAGCTGAACCAGGTTTTATTCCGCTGGGCCATACCCAGCATCACCAACCCAAGAGATGGTGTGGGTGCAAAGAGGTTTCTCAGGTCCAGCATCCTGGGGACCCCCCCAGCTGCCAGCCCGCGGGCAGGGTGCTGCTCATGCCCCCATGCAAGGGGCGGCCAGGCAGTGCGTGTGCGTCCAGCCTCTGTCTGCTGCTTGGGTTTGGATGCCATGCGAGCTTTTCCCCTCCCCAGTCCCTGGCCAAGTTCCGTTTAGGCAATGGGACTCCCCTTTTTGCCTCCTGCTGGAATGGGGGGCTCTAATTTGCGATGCCTGTGCGTGGCCGGGCAGAAGAGGGGCTGGTGGCATCCCTGCCACGAGCGTGCAGCTGGAGAGGCCAGGAGGAGGAAGGACAGAGACGCCAGATCTTTTCGTTAAATCCCCAGGTCTTTTCTTTAAACCCTTGAGTTTTCTTGACCGATACCAGGAACCAATATTCCAGTCCGCAGGGGTGTTAACTCAGCGGGTTGGCTGCCTGACCATTCGCCAGCTGGCTGGAGGTGGCGATGCCTTCAGAAAGTGCCCGAAAGGGACAAAGATTTTTCCCATGGGACCATTCAGTCCCATTCCCCTCAGTCTAGCCCGATGAATACGGATGGGTTTTTTGGATGCATCCGAGCAGGAGTGGAGTTTTATTGCAGGATGAGGCTAGCAGATACAGCGGCGCAGGCTTCGCTGCAAGCGTTGCCATATTTTGGCAGGTGTTCGATTTTGATCGCCCGTTCTGGCTGCATCAGAAAAGGCTCAGAGTAAGAAAAGCGTGTTACATCTCAGGGCTCTTTATCTACATAACAATCTGGGGTTTGTTGCTTTGACCTTTCCTGAAACAAGTACTTGGCTCCTCTAAGTTAAATCTAAAAAAAAAAAAAAAAAGGGGGGGGGGAGCATCTATTAGGCAGACCGGCAGATCCGGGGTTCTAGGAAGTGCATCGAGGTGCCAACAGGATACCAGGCGGCTGGGATTCGCAATAATTGGGACAAATCTTCTTTAACAGTTTTTGTTCAGTTCACCAGCGTCTGCCAGTTCTGCTCCTTGCCCACAGTAAATAGTCTGAGAGCAGGTAATTTTATTCGATTTAAGGCAATTCAGCCCAGTTTTCCTTGATTTGGAGTGAGGGGGAGAGGTGGCACAAAACGCGTGCACAGAATGGTCAGGTTAGGTCAGGCACTTCTCGCTTTATCTCTTGAGCGTGAAACCTGGCGTCGCATGCGCAGACACGTAGTAAAGCTTACAGAAAGAGTTCACCCTGGCCGCTCGAGGTGAAGTTGAAAGCTAAGGGTGCAGAGATCAGAGGTCTCTCCTCCCTCTCTGCTTCCACTGAAGAGCAGAGCAATTTGCTGAGGAGCTTCTCAGAAGTTGGTTTGCACACCTGGCCGGTGACCTCTGCCTGCTGCAGAGGGTTTGCACACCCCGAGTGCTCATCCCTTCTCCATACCTTCCCCCAGCTCTGCCCCCATCCCTGTGTCCTTGCCAGCCTCAGCTGTAGGGTAAGGGGGGCAGGAGGTTGGCGTTGGGACCACCAAACGGATGGGGTCCAGCTGGAGGGTTAAGATGCGGTAGCTTACACTGCTTCTTCCTTGCCTCAAATAAGACGTGAAGGTCTTTAGAAAAGTCAGGACCTTTAGCAACCCTTACTGGTCTCAGAAAAGTTAAGCGTGTAGGCACGTGCCCACGGCGCGTGGTGAGAGGAGCTGCGAAAGCCTGCTCTCCTCTGCTGGCAGCGCTGCCCGTGTGGGCACAGGCGAGCTCTTCACCGCCACGGGCAGCCCGGAGGCTTTGCAGGGTGCTGCAGCTCGCGGCGAAGCGCAAGCAGCCCTCTCCATCTCCACCTCACTGCGGAGGCCTGAGAAAGGACCTTCCCTGCAGACATAAGTTTGTAAATTCTTTTTTTCCCCCCCTACGTAGAGGAACTATATGGTGGGGTCACCCCACGCTGGGGACTCCTGGTGTGCCGTCAGCCCCTCCTCGCTAGCACCGGCAATAAGAAAAGCAGTTTCTGTGGTGGGGCTGAGCAAAAGCACACCCACCAAAAGAAATCCAGCTAGTTCTTTACTTGCAGAGCCAACGGCAGAAGAGAAGCCAGCGCTTGCTGTCCCTGTCCAGGCGCTGGGCACTGCAAGCCCTGGGCTGGAGAGCGTTCAGGACTGATTTCCACACCAGCCTCCTGCCTGTGCTTCCCATCGAGTGGCTGGTTTCAGAGCAGAGCTGGTGGCTGAAGTGAGGATGAAGTGGAAGAGCCGATGCCGGTCAACTAGGGAGGCTTCACCTATGGCAAAGTGCTGGCAAGGGGTCTCAGTGCTCCTGGCTCAGGGATGAGGCTGGGGGAGCTGGCCGGGCGTAGGCACCTCACCTCTCCCATGCCGCAAACAGCCAGAAAACCATTGCTCGTACAACACAACCGAGCTCCAGCACGGAGCTGAGCGGGCACTTTGGGGCGGGTCGGGGCGGGATGCCTTGGTGGCACAAGACCCACTTACCTGCCCGGCCACTTTGCTGCCATCCCGAGCCCTAGGAGGAGGCTTTGTAAAATCCCTTGGCTGCCATTCCACACATCTGTTGTTATTTGTGGCCAAATCTAACCAAACATGGATGTTCCTGAGCAAGGAGTGTTTAAGACTGCAGAGCTTCAGGTTCGCGGTGGCTGAGAGAGACTACCTGAGGAGAAACGCGGCCCCCCTCCTCAGCCTCCACTCAGCCAGAAATTTAGGCTGAGGCAGGCAATGACTGTGGAGGGGTCAGATCGGCTTGGCGTGGTCTTGCCTGGGGTTTTACGGGGAGAAGAGGCAACTCATGGGGGAGATAAGGTCCACCCTGTCCACTGAGCTGACCCCCTGGGTGATGCTGGGGCCAGCCCCATTTCACAAGGGTGGTTTGGGGCACGCCGTGCCACCGGCCCCCACATCACCAAAGTCCCCCGTAGGCTCCGCGGAGATGCCGGCACCACCTGGGAGCCATGTCTTTGCGCTCGAATAAGCCTTTTGATAGCAGCGGTGAGGCGATATTTGTCCCGCTTTCTGCCTCCACAAAGGCGGGATTAGGACATCAGAAAGTCCTGCTGCTTAATCTTCCTTTGAAGGGACTTGGAGAGAGAAAGGAAAGAAAGGGGAAGAACATAGCGCCGAGAGCAGGCAGCCTGCGTGAGCAGATGCGTAAGGAGAAAGTATTAGGGTAACACGTCTGAGCTTATCGTCTGTGATCTTGAGGTGTCCTCAGAGACTCAGTCTTCCCTGGCAAAAGCTGGTATTTTTAGCACAAGACGAGAAACCTGAGTCGAAGGCCTCCGCTGTGGTCCCTGCGGTGATGAGACCCCCCGCTCCATCGCCAGGCAAACCCCGGGATCCCACCCCATCCCTGCAGGAGGACTCCTCATGCCGCAGCCCACAGCAAGCGAGTGTTTTGCCTGTGCCGGGGATGTTTGGAGGCAGCTGGGAAGGGCTCACTGGTATTTGGGGAGTGCTGCACTGGTGGAAGAGGCTCGGTGCCCGTGCGGGGTCTGCATATCCACTGCAGTCTCTTCCCTGCCGTCATGTCTTCTCCTCTTCTAGAAATGCGAAACAAGCAGTACGTGTGGGAGCTGTCTCTGCTTCGGCTTGGCAGGGCCTTTTCAAGACTGGTCACAGTTCAAGAGCACAAGAAAAGGTGCAAAGCCCCCAAAACACGCGTGCTTCTGTGCCGGCAGCTTGGCTTCGCTCTCGGGGCTCCGCTGCAGCCTGGCCCCAGGTCCTTCCCTGCCTCTCCCACCCAGCGATGCTTTTGCACATGCCCTTCAAAATAAATTAATAATAAAAAAAATCTCATCTTCCCAAGGCATTTTGATTGCTCTTGGTAGAGACTTCTTTTTTTTTTTTATGCCTGCAGCATTATCACTTCCCTGCCCCTGCGTGCTGGAGCTGCCTCTTGCATGCTCCACGAAGCAGCCAGGGACTATTTTAATTGCTTTCTCCCATCCCTTTGCCGGCCCTCGGAGCGCAGCTCCCCACATTGGCAAGGGGACGTGGGGCTGGAAAAGAGGGAACATTTGGGTGCTGAGAGGCAGAGGAAGGGGGGGAAAACAGGTACCTACCGGGCTGGTGGATTCGAGCCCTGGCGTGGTGGGAGCAGAGATGTCAACACAGGCACCTGCAGGGATGTGCGCAATAAATAAATTTCTCTGTCTTTGCAGAGCTGTGGCCTTGAAATTTGCCTCTTTTATTCCATAGGGACCACTGACTGCAAAAAACAGATGCCATCTGTCCACTATGCCTCGTAAATCAGATTTTAATCGTCTTGGGGAGAGGGCTGTCCCCTGCCGTGTGCCGCAAACCAGGTTTACAGGAGTTACTCTGCAAAATTTACATTTCTGGGACGGGTTAGTGATTAGGGCTCCAGCTTCATACTGAGGAGGCTGAAATTCAATTTCTCCCCCTCTCTTAGACTCCTTGGCCGACAGTGGAAGGTGGCTCAGGCCGTGCCTCCTTTAACCAGGTAAGTGCAGATCCCGTTTTCTCCTCCCGGCTGATCTCCCTCCCCACCGCGCTCGCACGGCAGCTCGGCTGCATCCGGCGCGGGCCGGGGGGCTCCCGTGATGAAGGACACCTTCGAGTCGGGGCCAACAGGGGCACCTCCAAGATCCGGTTTTGCTCCGTGAAAACCAAAGCGACGGATTGCAGAGGTGTTGCCGTCTCCTCCAGGGTGGCCGGCGGGCCGATTCACACCAGCCGCGGGTTTGCTCGGCGAATAACGCGGTTGTTTCAAGGGGTGCTGGATGCTGCGGTGGGTTGCAGTGGGCAGCGGAGGAGAGAGCCACGGAGAGAAATGGCCCAAGTTCAGACTTTGTCTCGTCTCGTACAGCCCTTACACAATTCTATAAGGCAAACGGTGTATTCCTATAATAATAAAATGGGCTGCCAAGGATGCTGAAAAGTACGGTGAACTGTCATTATCCTTTTTTTTTTTTTTAATCATTATATATTGAAAAATCATTGCCAGTATTACAGGGAGGCTGCAAAGCTACCTCTTTGTGAGTGAAGAATCAATAATTTGTTTTCTTCTTCCCTTTATGAAAACAATACCATTAAATCATATTGGTTTATTAAAAAGGCAGTATCCCCCGAGCACAAATGACAAGGCTGCTCACAGCCTGCCTGGGGGGAGACACAGCTCTCTTATCCATGGCTTCTATGACTTATTTTTCAAAAAAAAATAGCTTAGCGAGGCCTCTAAACCCATGTTGGCACGGCCAGGTTTTGACCCCCATGGAGGTACCCGCAGGGGCAGAGCGGATACAGCCCAGCATTACCTGCTGGAAGCTTTGAGACAAAACTCTGCTCCTTCTCCTCCGTCCTCGCCACGGGGATTTGTCAGGCAGGATGGATCCCCGCAGCCGGCTTGCAGCTCCCTCACCTCTGCCCTCTTACACGAAAGAAATGCATCCTTCTGGACCGCGTAGCGTGAAATCACAAAAGGGTGGTTAGCTCGGTCGTATCCCGGCACAAGACAAGTCCTGTCAACTCATCAAAACCCAAAACTGCAGCAAGGAAGAAAATGATGCATGGAACAGGAAGAAAAAAAGACCGAGAAAGATCTAATGGTTACAATGATCCAATCCATTAATTTTTTAAATCTGGCGAGATGAGAGTTTAAGCTTTTGAAAGGCTACAGGAGAACAGAGGTACATCGCGTTAGCCTCTTCTGACACGCTGCAGAAGCAAACCTGCACCCTTGGTTCACACGGCGTCATTCATTTTGCACAAAACCTTTTTCCCCGCTCCTCCGCAGCGCAGCAGCAATTGCAGCTGGGTCAAGCGTTAATCGACCGGCTGGGGCGGTGGGCCCGAAGGCAGCATGGCTTCTATGGAAGCCATTAATTGGGGAATGTCTTAAATAAATGCGCACACCCCCCTCTCCCCTTGGACCATACACCCCCCCAGAGGGTTGTTCTGCAGGACGTCTCCGTGGTGGTACCTGTGATGGAGCTCTCTGAAGGTCGGGGCAGGGCTCACGAGGCTCGTACGAGGTGTCTGGTGAGCAGCTTCTGGAACTAAAGGCATCAAAGCAAGTTGGTAAAAATATGCTCGTCAAGGATAGTGAGGTACACAGCTAATGGGGAGAGCCCAGCTGCTGCTGGTTCATGGACTGCCCCGACTGTGCAAGCCCTCCGCAGCACTGGGATGCATTTTAATCAGGTAAAGAAAATATTCTCCTTCTTTTCCCATAAAGACTCCATCATTCATTCCACCAACACCTTTGCAAGGCATCTTCACCAACAGATGTGTCATGAATAAATATTTTCAGAATAATTAACCTAAATATTTTTTTTAAAAAAACCCATCTCTGTTGTATAGCTAGCGGTTATGGAGCTGCTATAAGGAAAAACCCCCCTCATGTCAGCCCTGGACGCTCTCCATGATAGCTGTCAAAAATGATTACTGTTAGCTCCGGGCAGTTTTGCACCGGGCTCACCCTAGAAAGACCCTTAGCTAGAGCCAGCAGCGACTTCGGGAAGAAGGCGCGAGCTGCCGGCAGGCAGGAGTTAGCAGTTCAGGCCTCCCGCCATCACCCCGCGTCCCGTTTCTGCAGCCGCAGCCCCGCTGCGACGCGGCCGATGGCTGCCACGGGGACGGAGCCCAGCTCGTTGTCAGCCTGGAGGTAGGGCCCCGTTTTTAACCCTGTGTGTGGGGTGCGGCTCAGGCCTCTGACTGTGGGGGGCTTCGGTGCTCCCGGTTTGGGTCGGGGGGGAGCGGGAGGCGCAGTGCCCACGGAAGGGTGGGAAAGGAGAGAGGGAGGAGGGAGGACGAGGACAGGGCGGGAGGCAGGACACCCCCTTTTCAGAGGAGCGAAGGAGATCGTGGATTAAAACTATTATTGAGTTGGTTTCTAATGAATCTGCCACAGCTTTGCCAGGCGGATCAAAGAAATCAAAAGCCTGGGGCAAAATAAGCATTTCCATTCAAGCCCTATGGGTCTTCCTCACCCTTCTCTTCCCCAAAAGCCCTTATCCCTGACCCAGGTGCTCCGTCCAGCCTCAGTTACAAGGATGCCGGGACCGAGGCGTCACACCTAGTTCCAGGTGACGCTACGTGGCGTCTGGAAGATGTTGGGGTCATCGCCTCCGGGTGTTTCCCGGGAGCACTGGTGTTAGGACCGGTCTAACACGCCGCCGCTCGGCGCTGGTGCAGCTCGCGGGGCGCAGGGGGGTGCTGCGCACGAGGCAACGGCCGCGGCCGCGGGGAGCCGTGCGGTGCGAGGCCCCGGAGCTCAGTCTCCCTTCAGAGGTGCGGGGGTCCCCACCACGCCGCAGGTTATCTGGCAGGGCAGCCTCAGGCTTCTCTTGGCGTGGGGACAGCTGTCCCCGCCTGGCCTTGTGGCTGTCACTGAGCTCTCCCAGGCTCCGACCAGCGTCCCCGTGGGCTGGCAGAAGACCCCGTGGGCTGGCAGAAGACCCCGGAGCTGGAGATGATGTGCTGGAGGGACACAACCAGCACCAGGCAGCCTCTGCTTGGCCTCTCCTTCTCGCCTAGCGTGGGCGAAGGGGTCGCCGGCTCTTGAGTACGGGAGGGGGCAAAGCTGGTGGCCTGGGGTCAGAAGCCAGAAGGACTTCACAGGGTTTGCTGAGAAGTCAGACAAAGGGAGGTTTTCTTTCCGAGCTCTGATCAGAAAGCACAGAGCAATCCCACAGCAAAGGAGCCAGCCGGGACAACCGCCCGACAACCTCACAGGAGATGGGAGAGCCATCACCGAGGCTGGATTTGTCCTACACCCCTCCATGGGATCCTTCGCTCCTGGCCCTTCTCACAAGCACCGTCATTTCTCCCTTCTTTCTCCCTCTGCAAAGGAAGAGAATTTGAAGATTAAACCCTGCTGAGAAATAAAAAGAATCATAGATCCCTCGAGACACAAAGTACAGCTAAACCAACGGCACGAGTGGGGAAACAGCTTTGCTACGTGCTGGGGGAGGTTTGGCAGGTAGGAAAATAATTCTCAGCTGAACACTCTCCCTCTGGTTTGGATTAATAGTTTGGCTCCAGCTTCACCCCTCCCGTAAGAAATAAATTTTTAACATAACTAGCCTGAGAGAAGAAGTATCTGCCGGATGTCTTTTTAATGCTGAATTTTTCCCCTCTGTAAAGCATTCCTCTTTTAAAAGTGTTCTGGCTCTTCACAAGTCATTTTCCTTAGATTTTATAGAGATGCCTGTACTAAGCACATGCAGATAACTAAGTTTTCACATTGCTTTTAATGTGGCAACATGCACAAGATACACATAATAAAAAGAACAAGGCGAGCTTTTCCCAGCAAACAATTTACTTCTGCTTGTGCATTATCCATGAGGAGACCTAGATATGGATTTTTATTTTTTTTTTTTTTACATAATCAGCTATCAGTCAAAATTATTTGACGCGCCACGTGCCCGTATTTCGCCCGGCTGCTGGTCGCCGCACAGCTCGCATCCGCAGCCCCTCCGCCCTCACCCCTGCCAGCACATTTCTCCTGCCCATCGCCTTTGCGCACAAAGACGGAGGTTTGCACGGGTTTTGTCCGAACACGTTCCCGTGGCTTTGAGATCCTCTCCCTCTCCGGAGAGGGCCCTGCGCTGGGATTAATCTGCTGCTGTGTTGGAGCACCGGGGGGAGTTATTAAACAAGAACTCAATATATCCTTTGTACTTCCCTTAAATTAATAAACAATAGATGTTCTCTTCGAAGTTAAAGGAAGAGCTCATAAAACACTCACAAGCTCTAGCCTTTCAACCCCAGTAACATCCCAGCAAGATGATGCCAAGGTGATCCTTAAATCCAAGCATTGAACTCGATGTGGAAATGTCAGCCCCCAAAGGTGAGAAGAATACGGCTGTTTTCTCAGTTCCCGTGGGAAGAGCGGGGGTTTGGAGGCCTTGCTCTTTCCCTTTTGCCATCGGGTGGACCAAAGCGCTTCACCTAAAACCTGCTAGTTGAAAATCAGGTCTTTGAAGTCACCCAGCAGTTCTCAGCTCCAGACGTTGCGTGAGTTTGGACGACCCTTATCTAGGTGTCAGCAATGTAGGGGCAAAACACAGTGTCTGCTCCAAAGGTTTTTTTTTACAGTCACCACAAATAAAACCCTCTGGCGGGTTCCCTTTGCTATTCATTGCGCGGTCTCTCAAGATGGAAGGAAAGAAAGTAAAGATGGACAACAGGGAAGGACACATGCATCTCCTCTGAGATAACCCTCTCGTGAGGCAGAGGTCCCCTCTCTGGACAGAGAGCCTGAAAACTCATGCTTCAAGGAGGAAATGACCCTGATAAATGGTAGGAGTGAGGCCAGCACGCCCACGGGACACGCTGCTTATTGCTTGTGCTGCTCTACAGCCACTCAACTTGACCAGTGACCAGTGGGGAGAGGACAGGGAAGCTGCCACCAAACGCAGAGAGGCTTCTGGTACCAAGAGCAAACTTTAAGCCCACTTTCAAGGCGGGAGGTGCTGCACCAGTCCCAGTGTGGCCTGGCTAAGCCTGGCCTTGCACCTTCACGGGCTCCCAGGGCACAGCCCAGGACTCACAGCCCCAGGTGAGCTGAAAGTGGGCTCCGAGGGGTGGCAGAAGGAGGGTACGTGCTGTTCTCAGCTGGGGTGCACATGCCATTTTGCACCGTGGAAAGAAGAGCGTGCATGTCGTCTGACCACGCATCGCTGTGAATTTATGGTTACTTGATTCTCCTTTGGCTCAGGCTGACAGCCAGCTTGCTCAGCTTGGTACGAAGGAGGAGGAAGCAGAGGAGCAGACCATGGAGAAGCCACTTGGCAGGAGCCGAGCCCCAAAGCACCACGTTTTCCAGCACCGGGGTGGTGCGTGCTGCTCTGCCTGACTGCTTGGACATCTGAAACACGAAGCCTGGGGACTGGCTTACTGGAGACCTCCAAGAGGATCTGTCCTGGAGCCTCTTCCCCAGGACGGCTCTCCTTCTGGCCTCTGTCTCCCGGCAGCCCCCTTGGTCCTTCCTCCCGCTTGCTGCTGCTCCGCTGGCACCAGGGAGGCAGCTGATGAGAGCTGGCAGGAGCCTGGACACGAGTCTGAAAGCCGGAGAGAAATGGGAAAGATGTGGCATTAATTATGATGGCCTGGGACCAGCTGGAACCATCACACCAAGTTAACCGAGGAGAAAACAGCTCACGGTTCGGGGACAAGGTGGCCCCGAGGGCTCGGCAGGGGACACCAGATGAAAACCAGCACTGTGTCCAGCCCCCTGCCATTGCCCAGCCTCAGCCCTGGAGCATCGCCCTGGTGCGACCACGGGGACACAGCTCGGGAAAGCAGAGTGAGCCCACTGGCAGCAGCATCTTCCTTTGAAGCCCTGCCATTACACGTGGGCTCCCAGACTGGCAGGGTTGGAGCTGCCTTCTTAGCTAAATTGCGGAATTAATTACCCTGAGCCGCACCTCCACGTGAATGATGGGCAGCTTGCTCTTGATGATGCTCAGCAAAGCAGCCCAGAGCTCTGTCGCTTGCCGTGCTGCAGGACCGTGGCTTTCAGTAGGCAGGACGTGAAGGGAAATGCCGTATATCGAGGTCCAAAACACCCGGAGCTCTTGGTAGCTGGGGAACCGGGCTGGGGTAGCAGCAGATGCACATCAGGTGGGCACTTCTGCTGGAGGTACTGGTGGGGTTATTTAAACTCTTTACATGGAAATGGACAAAACCTATTAAAATAAATGGCATTGGTTTTATGCTTCTTGTTGCCTCTGCTTCAAGCTGTTGATTTACAGTTAGTTTGCATTTATAGATAGTTTGCATTTTCGGAGTGTTTCCTTTTGGACTTGTAAAAGATGAGCCTAAAAACAAAATGCATTTTGAGTCTGTTTTGATTCTGTAGCAAGGGATGGGCTCCCCCGTGAGTCAGGAGGCTTCAGAGTTAAGCAATAAATGGGTCCCTTTTATAGCCAGTTGCAGATTTTTTCCCTCTGCTGTAAATCGTTTTAAAGGTAAGCACGCCCCAGGGCACCCCAGGTGGCAGGACCCCC